>MU682786.1:97047-150879 GCA_026770625.1 Nicotiana glauca | reverse complement strand
GCTACTGTTCTGAACTTTAAAAAAAATCACAGAAGGGATTTACCCTTCGCGATTGCGACACCAAGGACGCGTTCGCGATGAAGAAAAACTGGGGGCATCGCATTCGCGGTTGGGAGCACGCGAACGCAAAGAAGGAAAAGATGGGCCCTGGGAAAATGGCCTACGCGAACGCGAGCAGGCAGATGCGAACGGTATAGTGAACAGAATAGACCATCGCGATCGCGATGGCCAGAACGCGAACGCGGTGGAGGGGATAACAAGGCACTGCGAACGCGAGCCTCGGGCCGCGTTCGCGAAGAACAAATGTCTGCAACAGAAATCTGATCCTATTTCCAAGTGTAAAAACACCCCGAACTACCTCCGTAGCACTCCCGAGCCCTCGGGGATCCAAACCAAATATGCACACTGACTCAAAAACATCATACGAACTTGCTCGCGCGATCAAATCGCCAAAATAACATCATTTACATAGAATCAAGCCTCAAAACTCATGATTCTCCTTTCAAAATTCATAAACTTCCAACTTTAGACATTTAGGTCCAAAACACGTCAAACGACGTCCGATTTTGACCAAACTTTACGGGAAGCGCTTAAACAATATGTAAGACTTGTACTGAGCGTCGGAACCAAAATACGAGCCCGATACCATAGTTTTTTAATCAATTTTCATTTTCATTTTCCTTAATAATTTTAGAAAAACAATTTAACAGAAAAATTCTTTTACTCAGGTTCTAGACCTCGGATTTCGACTCCGGGCACATGCTCGAGTCCCATATTTTTCTACGGACCTTCCGGGACCGTCTTNGTCCAAGCTCGGGTCCGGGTCCGTTTACCAAAAATGTTGACCAAAGTCAACTATAATCATATTAATATCAAAATTCTTTAAATTTTTTCACAAAATTCACATATTCCAACACAAAAATTTTCTGGCTATGCGCCTGGACTGCGCACGCAAATCGAGGCAATAGAAAATGAGGTTTTCAAGGCCTCGGAAGCACGGAACAGATGAGGAAAATAGGTGATGACCCTTTCGGTCGTCACATCCCAGCTACCAAAACTTCCCGAACTACATTGAACTAATTCCTTTTTATCTAAGGATATGTAGGAAACCTTTTGAAGTGAAGGTTCGGTCAAATCTTTCAAAAAAAAAAATGCTTCACAAGGAGTACTCAAACGGGCAAAAATCGCTCGTATTCGCTCACTCTGTCTTTGCACAAAAACTCTTCGTGTTTACAGGCAAAGAGGGACAACTGTGAGCATGTGATTTTTGCCTCACATAAATTACTCCCACAAAATCAAAACAGAAATGTTTGTTTTATTATGTGAAATTTTGCGTTTGTATGTGCGTGATTATGTGTGTTTAAATTAATAGAAAATACAAAATATGTTGTAATTGTATTTTACAAGTTAATAAATATTTTTGAGTTAGTTAATAACTAAATGTTTTAGAAATGGAAAAAAAAGAAAATCATAAAAATTTGTATTCCGCATTTTTAGAGATTAAAGTCAAATTGTGTGATTAATTGTGTACGATAATTATTGATTGGAACAAAGTAGTATTTTAAGTTGATTGGGATTTATAATTTAATTTAGGAGATGTTAGTATTAATTTGGAAATAATTAGAAAAATAAAAGAAGGAAATAATTAAAAGAAAATCAAATTGGGCCGAAATCAGGAATTAAATTCCCAATCCAGACCAAATTTTCACAAAAATACCCCAGCCCAGGCCCAATCAACGCCCCATCCGGTCAAGCTTCTCGACCAAACCAAACGACATCGTTTTTGTCACATTTGATCTGAACCGTTGATCTCGTTAGATCGAACGGCTCAGTCCGTCTCCAGCCTCAATGAAACGATGACGTTTCAAGTTGACCAATCTCAACCGTTCAATCCACATCAATCCAACGGCCCTCGTCCCATCTCTCAACCCGCCTCACCAGACCCGACCCATTCCCACGCCCGGTCCACCCCCATCATTCCCCAAACGATGCCGTTCCCAGTAAATTAACTGATCCAGGTCGTTGATCTCGTTTGATCAAATGGCCAGGATCAAATTGCCCATCTAGTATATAAGCCTAATCTCCTACCCAGCCCACCAATCCAAACCCCCCCTCTCCGTCTCTAACATTCAGAGACACCCCAAATAACCTCCGCCTCACACCACCGTCGACCGCAAGCTGGAAATCGCCGACGGCGGCGGTCGACGGCCAAACAACCCCATCTTTACACCACTGAACCTCCGTGCCTTCCTCTTTCCAAATCCCTTCTCCTTTTTCCTCGAATCCTCACCGTTTGTCTCGAAAAATAGATCGAAAGATCAGTCAAAAAACCCTAATCCGCCCAATCACCACCAAGTTAACACCCTAGGTCCCCCTCCTTCTCCTATGACCATACCTATCCCTAGTTTTCCTCGAATCACCCTAGAACCCTTCGAATCTCAGTTTGAAGACATGAACCCTAGCGCCGCCACAAGATCCTTTGGTGGCGGCGCTGAACCTAAACCCTCCCCAAGTCACACCCCTGAACCTCTAGACTACCCTCGTCTCAAATCCCATATTGTTTCAGCTCGAATCGAGCTGGAACTTGCCAAATGTTAAATCAACTGGACGAAACCTAGAGAGAGCCAAAACCTGGAACCTACCCGAGTAAAAGAGGAAATTTGAGGTTCTTAATCGACTTTAGTCGAGTGTTTTCAGTCGAGAACACTCGATTAAAGTCCGTTTGGACCTCAAAAGTTAAAGTTGAAGTTTCAATAGGAACTGATTGGAGTCTGGGCTGCGATTTTGAGGTATTTTACTCTTTTTTTGTCGCTGTTTATCTGTTTAAGCTTCATGGTATTTCATCATCTTTTATTTATTTTCTCTCTTCTATTTCGGACTTTTCTTGGTCCAGTTTTCTTCTGTCAATTGAAATATGGTATAAGTAGTTTCGTCGATTAATTCGCCTTGATTATAGCTCTGTAGTTCTGGTCAATTGTTGTTTGTTACCTCGATTTGTTTCATTCTCGTGTGATGTTGGGTCCCCTGCTATTCGTAGCTATTTGTCTTTGCATATTGGTTCAGTGTTGTTTCTCGTTCAGTGTGTTTACAATGTTCATGTGTTCTTGGCTAGGTTTTGTATTGATTTATTACTTGTATCTATACCAATTATAGATCAATATGGTGTTGTACTGATTGCTGTGATACCATTGATCTAATTTAAGGCCAAATTGCAAACTGTTGTTGAGTCTACTGTTGAGTATCAATGTGATTTTGATTCAGCTTAAAGGTTTCTGTCGAGTTCTGTGTTAGTGTTAACATGATTTCGATTTAAATTCAGTTCAGAATTTAGCTTTAGTCATTCAGTTGATATGAAAATTGGTTATAGCTGTTTGAGGGTCTGGTATAGATTGAAAGGCAATTGGATTGAGGTAGGATTGTGATTTTAGTAGTTTCAGGGGTATTTTGGGGAATTAGATTACATAAATAATTGATTAAGGGCTATTGAATACTTAAAGTCTATTAGTGGACTGAATTGAGACATTCCTAAGTGGATTGAAAAAGTTAAAAAGACAAATAATAGTGGAGACAACACTCGCTGGTTTAAGGGACTTCAAGGAACTAAAAATGGGCACTATCGATTAAATCAAAAGGCACTAGGATAATGGGTTAACTGAAAATTAAAAAGCTAACCTTGATAGTGACAAGTCCATTAATGGTAAGCCTATTCAAAGGGCTGGAAATCAGAATAAAAGGAGAGGTTGGACACTTACACACAGACTGAGAAAATACTCTGAAAATATGAGAGCTATAGAGCTAAAAACATTTAAGGAAAACTAATAAGCAGAGTTCGGGGGCTGGTTTTTAAACCCTGAAAATCAGTTTCTTAGAGAGTTGAAGGAGATCATTTTAAAGGTTATCAAAGAGAGCATTTTGAGAGGGTTTAAGCAGTCAGTTAGTTCAACTACTACTGTCCCATTGAAAAACTGAAGAGAACTTTAGCTTTAATTGTCAAGTTATAGTTTTGAGTTCAGCTTTGGGTTACTGTATTCCAGGGGGTGTCTCTGATTGTATTTCGATTGGTATTTGTTTGCAATTAAATAATTTGGGGTCAGTTACTAGTTGCTGCGATTCTGTGGATTGCTGGGGTTTCATTTTGGTGTTTGGAGTGCTGTGTTGGCTGTGTTAAGCTGCTGTTGTATTACTGCTGCTGGTGCTACTGTGTTACTGCTGCTGACTTTTTTTCTTTCTTCTATCTCATTGTAATTCCAGGTATCTATCTTGACTTTGAATGATACATGCAATTTCAGGCTGAATATAGCTAAGTTGGAAGAGGAATCAAAGTGCAAGCACTTGTTTGTTTCTGTCGTAATTAGAATATAGTTTATTTCTTGTTCATTTTAAGTGTCAAGTCCTGTTAGATATGTAATGTAATATGGAGGTTTGAATAACTAGGATTTGTTCTAATTTGTGCGATTTGGACTGGTTGAACCTGTAAGGGACTATTCTGAAATGAAGTTCTATCAAGCATGAGTGTGTATGAATTTTAGTAGTCAAATACTTTGTGTTTAAATTGAATCAGTTCCTGCTATTTGAGTTGATTTTCAGTATTGCCCAAATCTGTATAAAAAATACTCTCCGTCTGCGATTAGGTAGAATGTAAGTTGTTAAAATAATGTGATACACTTTCTATTGTAAGAGCTTCATGTAACATGATTTAATGTAGAATTCTGAGTTCAAAAATGGCTTTGTAATACACATAGTTAATTCCAATAGTCCAATTCATCTAATAAAGTTAAGTTTGAATTAGATCGAAATGGCAACTGGTTTGTTAATATTTGAAACGGCATGTGGCGGATTTTAAGTTAGGTAGCAGGTTCAAACTAGAAGGTGTTTCCTTTTGTTTGGACCCGGACTGGAACTTGAAGCCCGAACTTCTAATGTTAATTAATTAGAACTTCTTCTTTTATTTTAGAGACAATAAAAAATAGCAAATCATAGTCGCTTTTAGGTTTGTCCTTTTAATAATAAATGAGACGAGCCTCGCCAAATAAAACGCGCAAACTGCGGAGCCCTCATTAAGTGTATTTATGAAATACTTATATTTTGGGGCAGGCCGTTTAGCGAATTTCACGGTCTTCCCCAAAACAATAACGCGCTAGTCACTTTAGGCACGTACCTTAATAACATTACCTCTCTAAACTCGGGTGCACATTTATATGACCCAAATCCAAATCTCAATGGAGTCAAGATGTGTCAACAACCGCAGGTACATTGATGTGACTTGGTTCGAGACGCATTTTCACGACGTTGCAATTCTCTTTAAAATAATGATAATAATAAAAGCGGTAAAGAGTTAAAATTTACACATAGGTTCAACATGTATTAAAATAAGATATTAAGCTGAATATAACAGTTGAGAGACCATGCTAGAACCACGGAACTCGGGAATGCCTAACACCTTCTCCCGAGTTAACATAATTCCTTATCCGAATTTCTGGTTCGTAGACTGTAATACGAGTCAACTTTTTCCTCGATTTGGGATTCAAACTGGTGACTTAGGACACCATAAATCTCTCAAGTGGCGACTCCAACTCTTAATAAATAAATCCCGTTTCGATTGTCCTTTAATTGGAAAAACTCCCTCTATTACACCCTTCGCGAGGGTGCAGTAGGAGCAAAAAGGAGGTGCGACAGACATTAAGCACTTATTTTTAGGATGAGAAAGTAAATTATATTGAAGTGGTTCCTAAAAATATCAATGCTTGGAAGATGTTCTTTGATGGGGCTGTAAACTCAAAATGTGTAGGGATTGGGGCAATTCTTACCTCGCTCATGGGTCTATACCATCCAACTACAGCCTGGCTTCAATTCTTTTGCACAAATAACAGTGCTGAATATGAGGCTTGCATTGTGGGTAAGAACATGGCGATTGATCTGGATATACAAGAGTTATTAATCATGGGGTATTCTGATTTGATTATTAGGCAAGCCCAAGGTGAGTAGGAAACTCGGGACATCAAACTCATCCCATACAGGCAACATGTGGGGGACTTTAGTAAGCAGTTTAAGTCCGTTGTGTTCAAATACATTCCTTGGTTCCCCAATGAGCTAGCATATATACTAGCTTATTTGGATTTGATGCTCTCGTACCGGGGTAATACTCGTATTGATCCATTAGAAATTCAAGTTCGATAAAGGCATGGTTATCACAATGCAATTGAAATATAGACAGATGGCTAGTCGTGGTATCAAAATATCAAAAGGTTTTGAAAATGAAAGAATATCCCGAACAAGCCAATGGGGATAAAAAGAGGACTATCAGAAGGCTTGCCAGCAGTTTCTTATTGAGCGGAGAAATCCTGTACAAAAGAACTCCATATGTGAATTTGTTGAGATGTCTAGACCCTCGAGAAGCTGAGAAGATCATGAATGAAGTACATTTAGGAATATGTGGGCCCCATATGAATGGGTACATCCATGTAAAGAAAATATTCCGAGCGGGTTATTATTGGATGACCATGGAAAATGATTGATTCAGTTTTGTCCAAAAGTATCATCAATGTCAGATACATGGTGACCTGATTTACTCGCTGCCTTTGGATTTGTATCCTATGTCTACACCTTGGCTGTTCTCCACCCGGGGCATGGATGCTATTGTGTCAATCGAGTTGAAAGCTTCAAATGGGCATAGATTTATTTTGGTTGCCATTGATTATTTCACAAAATGGGTTGAAGTTGTTACCTTTAAAGCCATCACTAAGAAAGTAGTGGTGGAATTCGTGCATTCCAATATTATTTTCCATTTTGGTATTCATAAAACCGTCATTATGGATAATGCTTCAGATCTAAACAACCACTTGATGAGAGAGGTATGCGAGAAATTTAAAATTATACATCGCAACTCTTCTCCTTATCGTCTCAAAGCCAATGGCACCGTTGAAGTTGCAAACAAGTTTAGAAAAATGGTCCAGGGCTCTAGGCAGTGGCATGAAAAGTTTCTATTTGTACTATTGGGATATCGCACAACCGTACGCACATCAGTTGAGGCTATCCCCTATTTATTGGTTTTGGAACTGAAGCCGTAATACCTATAGAAGTTGAAATTTCCTCTCTTCGGATCATTGTCGAAGCCGAGATTGAGGATGAAAAGTGGGTCAATACCCGGTTAGAACAATTGACTTTGCTTGATGAAAAATGTTTGGTCGCAATTTGTCACAGGCAGTTATACCAATAAAGAATGATTTGTGTCTGCAACAAGAAAGTGCGGCCCAGGAAATTTAAAGTGGAAAAATCATTCTGAGACGTATTCTTTTGCATCATGAAGAAGATAAAGGAAAATTTTCTCCAAACTGGAAAGGTCCATACATTGTAACAAGAGTTTCGCCAAAAAGAGGATTGTATTTAGGTGACATCGAAGGAAATTTCCCCGAGAGAACTGTCAATGTGGATGCAGTCAAAAGGTACTATGTTTGACCCTTTATGTAGCTTTAATTCTCTCTGGTTGGGATGACAAAGGCTTATTTTCTCGCTACCCCAAATACCATTAACCCTTTGTAGACCCCTTTGAGCCGGTTACCTTCTTTAATTACCCTCTTTGGAATCATGTTTTAAAGAAGAAGAAGAAGAAAAAGAAAAATAATAATAATAAAAAAGAAATAAAGAATGAAAAAGAAAAAAAATCAGAAAGCAAAAACACGTTCATGTTGATTGAACTATGTTCGACCTAATTCCGAAAGGATACGTAGGCAGCCTCAATTTGGGGTTCGTTCACACCAAACAAAAAATTCACATTCCCCCAAAAGTGAAAACTAGGGCAACTGTTATAATATTCTGACGATGATTTTGCAAGAAAGGTTCCAAAGTTGTAGTTCAATCTAAATTCTTTTTACCTAAATCCTTTTCAAGTCCTTTCGGCCGATCAGCGAGAATGTTCAAGAATCGAACGCTATGACTACTTTGACCTGGTACTACTTCAGATAAAAGAAATAAAATGTGAGAGTTTTATTGGTGAAAACCCTCACGAGCATCATAGGGTGATGGTGAGTAGAGAAAATAAAAATGAGAGTCTTGTTAGTGAAAACCCGCAAATGGCACTATAAGGCGATGGTGAGAAAAAAAATTAGAGAGACCAGTTAGTGAAAACCCTCAAAGGGAACTGCTGATCGAAAAGAGGACCCACATAGCCATGGAATCAACACAATACTGGACAAAGCTCCTCGGTTTTGAGACAAAAGTTCTAATGAGTTTCTGAGAGTCAGACGATTTAGACAGATCAGACATACATTCCAAAATGCATGTCATGTTCATGGAAATCCGCATGTACTCCTAGATAAGTCCATATGTCTGTTCCCCAAAAGGGACACCTCTTGGTTAAACTCATTTTCTATTCCAATGCTTGTTTTTCTTTGAATGCCTTTCGGTCTAACTTTGTTCCAAAATAAGGCAAAGAAGAGACGGCAAGACCAACTACAGGGTTGTAATGACCCGACCGGTCATTTTGAGCTTTAACATTCCATTCGTTGGTTTGATACTTTGAGTAACTTCATATTATGTATTATGACTTGTGTTTATGGTTGGTTTCGATTTTTGAGTGGTTTGCGATTGATTTGGAAGAATGATTCTCGTTTTAGGAGCTTTAAGTCGGAAGAGTTGACCAAGGTTTGACTTTTAGGTAAACGGACAAGGAATCGAGTTTTGATTATTCCAACAAGTTTGTATGATGATCTTTTATATGTACAAAGTTTGGTTAAATTCCGATGAGTTTTGGATAAATTGGGATTGTATGGTGATTGTTTGCGGTTTCGACGTCGATTTAAGCATAAAGGTTACCATATTGAGTAAACGATTGTTGATTTGTATTTCAACTAAACTATTATATTCGTATCATAATTTTTGAACCATAGCAACTGAATTCAAAGTTTCAACATTGTATGAGGAATATATGGTCATTTTACTAAGAATTGGGTTGCTAGATTTTTCAAATTAGTTACGAAATTGCCATTGAATTCCTATTTAAAAATATGCACTATTGCCAAATATTAAAACCAACATATATCCTTCATTATAAGGTCAAATAGAGTTATTCAAAAGCCTAACATGAGTGGAATTTTACGCGGATCCACGGGAGGAATCAAAAGCGAGTTTCGGGATCGTTTGGCACAAGAAACGAGGGAGAATAGTTGGGTATTTTTGGCTATTAATGTTGTAGAAGTTTTTCTCATCTTAAAAGTTTTGGATTTGGAGAATTCAAGAATGTTATTCAAGTTTCTTCCACGGGTAAGTCTTTTCTACTCAATTTTGATTATATTCCGTGATTCCATCTTCATTTTTAGCATCTGATTGATGATTTCAAAAGAGAAATTGAGGGTTTTTGTCTAAACTTTCATAAAGTGATTTTTGAATTTTGAACACCAATTCAGAGTCATAATTGAGTAAAATCAGTATGGTTCGTCTTGTAATTGAATGGGTTGTCAGATTTTGTGAATTTTTTTTAAGTTCTGAGGTGCAATCCCAAGTTTGACATTTTGGTTGACTTTAGGTAAATGTGTAAAGATTTGACCTTTACCGATTGGGTTTGCTTCCTATGGCATTATTTGATGATTTTGAGTTGCTTTTGGCTAGTTTTGAGTTATTCAGAGAATGATTTGAGCGGAATAAGGCTTCGAGTGTATCGATTAGGCTTGTTTGAGGTAAGTATCTTGCCTAACTTTGTGTGGGGGAAATTACCTCTTAGGATTTGGGTTGATTGTGCTATTTGTTTTACGTGATGGCCCTGTACGTAAGGTGACTAGTGGGTACATGGGCTATATGTGGTGTTTGATCAGTTTAGATTATCTAGACTCTTTCCATACCTTTAATTGAATTGTCATAACATGTTATATCTCTCATTGTTAATCTACTCTTACATGCTTCATTTGATGTTGTTAGCGCCTGTTCTACATTTTACTTGTTATTTTGCTCTTATATGTTTTAGTTGAAGTTATTGCCTTCCTTATTGTCTTGTTACCTCTTAATTGTTGAATCACTTTTAATTGAAGTTGTTATTTTTTGGAATATCATCTTGTTAAGTTATTGGTGTTGAAGTTGTAATAGCCATCATCACATCGAGGTGAAGTTGTTAATTGTTCAGATACCTTTTCTTGTTGAGCATTCTCATTCATATTGTTATTGTTGAAATTTTTGTACATATTGTGGTTGAGCCATGTGCTATTTGTTGTGGAAATATTAGGGTTGTTGACTCTGTGTCAAGTTGTGGAATATGGGCACTTGTGGTGCGAGTTGTGATTGTATTGTAATATTAGTAGCATTTGGTGGTATAAGGCTAGAGGTTGATATGCATACGGTGAGATAAGGTGGGCTTGATATGCGTGTTGCTAGTAGGGGAACTACTTAAACCCATGTGATGAGATAAGGTGGGCTAAAACACGTGTAGCTATTTCGGGAAAAATGATTTTTAAATGTAAGGCTCATACGGTGATATAAAGAAAGATTGTGATTGAAATTGTGAAATGTGAATGCGAGGCGGTACCTCGGTTATGATTTTCATTGTACATTCCATGTTGGAACAACTTGTTGATTTGAACGGTCATTGTTCTTGTCACGACCCAAGTTCATCCTCCATGAAAATGCCGTGATGGCACCTAGTTCCTACAACTAGGTAAGCCTAACAATGCGGAAATTTAATATAACTTGTGGAACAATTAATTAAAACTGAACATATGTAAATTAATGACTGCATATAAGGCCGCTCAGCCTATACAACCCAAAAGAAATGCGGAAGTCGACAACTCAATCCCAAAATCCGGAAACTTATGGGAACAACAGGCTAATAGAAACGTAAAACACTGCTCTAACTCCAGAATATCAAACAACTGAGAGAAAGGAATAAACTAGATACTAAAGCTGGAAAAGAATAGAGACTCCTAGCCTGCGGACGCGACATATATACCTCTAAGTCTCCGAATAAATCCTCGCCTCAATGATAGTGCGCCTGAGTAGAGGTACCTGGATAATCTGCACATGAAAAACATGCACAGAAGGGCATGAGTACACCACAGCGGTACTCAGTAAGTGCCAAGCCTAACCTCGGTTGGGTAGTGACGAGGAAGGTCAGGCCCTACTGAGATAAAACATAATAAATAATAAGATAATGGAAACAGTTTAAATAAAGTTTACAGCGAGAATCTAAACCAGATAAATAAGGAAGAACAGTAATAGAAAGCAAAGGTAACAATACAAGGAATGCTGCTCTCAACAAGGAATAATAGCCGGGGATCTCTTGGTATCCCGAGGATCTCTTGGTATCCTCACCATATGCACCGGGGATCTATTGGTATCCTGAGGTTCTCTTGGTATCCTTATCATATACACCAGGGATCTCTTGGTATCCCGAGGATCTCTTAGTATCCTCATCATATACACTGGGGATCTCTTGGTATCCCGAGGATCTCTTGGTATCCTCAATAAGAAAGCCGGGGATCTCTTGGTATCCCAATATACAGAAATACATGTGCCAGGGATCACTTGGTATCCCGCACCCTCAATCCAGAATATATCAAGTATAGGGGGATCTCCCGAGAAGCCGTCTCGTAGTCCCAAATTAAACACACAACAACAACAACTCAAAATCTCAGAATAAATGCTAAAATTAGTACAAGTAATAGAAATTTCTAGCTACATGCTTCACATAATACAAATTGTACAGTTAAACAATTAAGTAAGTAAGTCAGCTAAACATGCCTCTCTAAGCTAGCACAGGTTTAAACTTACAGTCTAAAATAAACAAGTAAACAGGAAATCTTAATTTAAATACTTCAAGTAGAAACGAGTTTATAACAATTAGCTCAAGTACGCGCTCGTCACCTCACATACGAGACATTCAAATATTCAAAGATCATGTCCTAAGGGGAAAAGGTCCCCCACATAAGGTTAGACAATACACTTACCTCGAACCGGCTCAATATCACTAGGAACCACGCCCTTGCCACTAGTATCCGACTCCAAATGACCCAAATCTATTCAATTCAATTACATATCGTAAATAATATTGCAAACAACTGATTCCACTATAAAAATTAAAGCTAGGGCACAAAAATAGGTAAAATAACCAAAATGCCCCACAAGCCAACATCTCGGAATCGAATAATTTTCACATTTTCGGAACCCTCGTGCTCTCACGAGTCTAACCATATAAAAATCTCCCAAATCGGAGGTCAAATGCCCACTTAAAACCCAATAATTTAGCCAATAAAGTTTTACCCCAAATTACCCAATTTTGATCTTAAATTCGAATTCCAATGATGTATTTAGCTATATAATGATGTAATATAATGAAAAGGGATCAAAGAAACGTTACCCAATGATTTTCTCTTCAAAACCCACTCAAAATTGCCTTCTCCCGAGCTCTCAATCGATTTTTCAAACTTATGAAATTAAACCCTCGAAATTGCTATTTCTGAATAGTCATTTCTGCTTCCGCAGTCCCACTTATACGGAAGACCAACCGCTTCTGCGGTTTTCACTTAAGGGCTAGATTCCGCTTCTGTAGAGAAATAACCGCTATTGCGGTTCCTGAGGGGGAAGACCAATCTCGCTTCTGCGATGAGGAAGCCGCTTCTGCGGTCCCCAAGCCGCAGAAGCGAAAATACCAGAAGGAACAAAATACCCGCTACTGCAAAACTTAGAAATTTCCTCCGTTAACCACCCGAAATCAACCCGAGGCCTCCGGAACCAAAACCAAAAGCACCAATACCACCTAATACTTTATTTGAACTTGTACCAATACTTAAAACACCTAAAACGACACCGAAAACCCGATTAAATCAAAGATTCAAGCCTAAGAATTTCAATTTTCCTCCGAATACGCTTTCAATCAAAACCTAACCAAAACACGTCCGAATGACCTGATATTTTGCACACACGTCCCAAATGACATGACGGAGCTACTGCAACTTTCGGAATTCCATTCCGACCCTCGGATCAAAAACTCACTATCGGACCGGAAACTTCAAAATACAAACTTCGGCATTTTAAGCCTAAACATTCTGAACACGCTCCCAACCCCGAAATCACCTAACGGAGCTAACGGAACCATCGAATTTCCATTCCGAGGTCGTCTTCACATTGTTCCGATTACGGACCATTTTTCAACACTTAATCTCTCATTTAGGGACTAAGTGTCCCAAAACACTCCGAATCCTAACACCGAACGTCACAGCAAATCAAAATAGCAGAAATGAACTTAGGGGAAGCAGTTAATGGGGGATCGGGGCGTAAATTCCAAAAATGACCGGCCGGGTCGTTACATTCTCCCACACTTAAACATTCGTTCATCCTCAAACGAGCATAGAGAACATACCCGAAGTAGTGAAAAGATGAGGGTACTAGCTGCGCATATCCTGCTCAGTCTCCCAAGTCGCCTCCTCGGCCGGCTGACCCCACCACTGAACCTTCACTGAAGCTACGCTCTTTGACCTCAACTTTCTGACCTGCCTGTCCAATATAGTCACTGGATCCTCTACATAGGATAGATCCTTGTCCAACTGGACTGAACTGAAATCCAATAAGTGTGACGGGTCACCATGATATCTCTGGAGCATTGAAACATGGAATACCAGGTGAAATCCAGTTAAGCTAGGAGGTAAGGCAAGCTCATAAGCAACCTCCCCAACTCGCCTCAAGATCTCAAAAGGGCCAATAAACCTCGGACTCAGCTTTCCTTTCTTCCCAAACCTCATGATGCCTTTCATAGGCGGGACCCAAAGCAGAACCCGCTCACCAATCATATATGAAACATCACGAACCTTCCTGTTCGCGTAACTTTTCTGTCTGGACTGGGCTGTACGGAGTCTATCCTGAATCACCTTAACCTTCTCCAATGCATCCTGAACCATCTCTGTACCCAATAGCCTGGCCTCACCCGGCTCAAACTAACCCACCGGAGATCTACACCTCCTATCATATAAAGTCTAATACGACGCCATCTGAATGTTGGACTGATAACTGTTGTTATAAGCAAACTCCGCCAATGGCAGGAAATGATCCCAAGACCCTCCAAACTCAATCACACACGCACGGAGCATATCCTCAAGAATCTGAATAGTGCGCTCGGACCATCCGTTCGTCTGGGGGTGAAATACTGTGCTCAACTCCACCCGAGTGCCTAACTCCTGCTACATAACTCTCCAGAACCACGATGTAAACTGAGTACCTCTGTCTGAAATGATAGAAACTGGAATACCATGCAAACGGATGATCTCTCTGATATAAATCTCCGCCAACCGCTCCGACAAATAAGTGGTACACACAGGAATGAAATGAGCGGACTTTGTCAGTCGAAACACAATGACCCAAATGGAGTCAAACTTCTTCAAGGTCCGTGGAAGTCCCGATACAATGTCCATGGTGATACGCTCCCACTTCCACTCCGGAATCTCTATCTGCTGAAGCAACCCACCCGGACGCTGGTGCTCATACTTCACCTGCTAGCAGTTGAGGCATCTAGACACATAACCAACTATATCCTTCTTCATCCGCCTCCACCAATAGTGCTGCCTCAAATCCTGATACATATTTGCGGCACCCGGATAGATGGAATACCGCGAACTATAGGCCTCTGCTAGAATCAACTCTCAAAGACCATCTACAGTGGGCACATAAATCCGGCCCTGCATCCTCAATACCCCATCATCCCCAATGGTCACATCTCTAGCATCACCATACTGGACCATGTCCTGAAGGACAAGAAAATGAGGGTCATCATACTGTCGCTCCCTGATACGATCAAATAGGGAAGATCGGGAAACCACACACGCTAAAACCCGACTAGGCTCCGAGAGATCCAATCTCACGAACTGACTGGCTAGGGCCTGAACATCCATTGCCATCAGCCTCTCTGAAGCTGGTAAATATGCCAAACTACCCAAACTCTCTGCCCAGTGACTCAAGGCGTCTGCCACCACATTGGTCTTGCCGGGTGATACAGGATGGTGATATCATAGTCCTTCAACAGCTCTAACCATCTCCTCTGACGCATATTCAGGTCCTTCTGCTTGAGCAAGTGCTGTAAACTCCGATGGTCAGTATAGATCTCACAAGGCACCCCGTACAAATAATGACGCCAGATCTTCAATGCATGAACAATATCAACTAACTCAAGGTCATGGACAGGGTAATTCTTTTTGTGTATCTTCAACTGTCTAGACGCGTCGGCAATCACCCTACCGTCCTACATTAACACCGCTCTAATTCCAACCCCTGAGGTATCACAATAAACTGTATAAGACCCCGAACCGGCAGGTAGCATCAAGATTGGGGCTGAAGTCAAAGCTATCTTGAGCTTTTGGAAGCTCGCCTCACACTCCTATGTCTACTGAAATGGGGCCCCCTTTTAGGTCAATCTAGTCATAGGGGCAGCAATCGATGAAAATCCCTCCACGAAATGACGGTAGTAACCCGCCAAGCCAAGGAAGCTGCGAATCTCTGTAGCTGAGGATGGCCCGGGCCAACTCTGCACGGCCTCTACCTTCCTCAGATCCACCAGAATACCCTCACTAGAAATCACATGGCCTAAGAATGCCACCGAACTCAGCCAAAAGTCACATTTTGAGAATTTTGCATATAACTTCTTCTCCCTGAAGGTCTGAAGCGCAGTCTTCAGGTGCTGCTCATGATCTTCTCGACTTCGGAAATACAGCAGAATATCATCAATAAAAATAATCACGAATGAGTCAAGATATGGCCTAAACACACTGTGCATCAAATGCATGAAAGCTGCAGGGGCATTGGTCAACCCAAATGACATAACAAGAAACTCATAATGACCATACCGAGTCCTGAAAGCAGTCTTCGGGATATCTGGCTCCCGAATCTTCAACTGATGGTAATCTGAGCGCAAGTCAATCTTAGAAAACACCTGTGCTCCCTGAAGCTGGTCAAACAGATCATCTATACAAGGCAAAGGATAACAGTTCTTCACTGTAACCTTGTTCAACTGGCGATAATCAATGCACATGCGCATAGAACCATCATTCTTCTTCACAAACAAGATAGGAGCACCCCACGGTGAAACACTGGGTCTAATAAAACCCTTACCAAGAAATTCCTGCAATTGGTCCTTCAACTCCTTCAACTCAGGAGGAGCCATGCGATACGAAGGAATGAAAATGGGCTGAGTGACCGGCAACAGATCAATGCCAAACTCAATGTCTCTATCGGGCGGCATGCCCGGAAGATCCACTGGAAACACATCGGGGTAATCCCGTACCATTGGAACTGAATCAACAGAAGGGGTATAAACACTAACATCTCTCACATAAGCCAAATACGCGACACACCCCATCTCAACCATGCGCTGAGCTTTAAGAAAAGAGATAAGTCTACTGGGAGTGTGATCTAAAGTATCACTCCACTCAATACGCGAAATACCTAAATTACCCAATTTTGATCTTAAATTCGAATTCCAATGATGTATTTAGCTATATAATGATGTAATATAATGAAAAGGGATCAAAGAAACGTTACCCAATGATTTTCTCTTCAATACCCATTCAAAATTGCCTTCTCCCGAGCTCTCAATCGATTTTTCAAACTTATGAAATTAAACCCTCGAAATTGCTATTTCTGAATAATCATTTTCGCTTCTGCGGTCCCGCTTATGCGGAAGACCAACCGCTTCTGCGGTTTTCATTTAAGGGCCAGATTCCGCTTCTGCAGAGAAATAACCGCTACTGCGGTTCCTGAGGGGGAAGACCAATCTCGCTTCTGCGATGAGGAAGCCGCTTCTGCAGTCCCCAAGCCGCAGAAGCGAAAATACCAGAAGGAACAAAATACCAGCTACTGCAAAACTTAGAAATTTCCTCCGTTAACCACCCGAAATCATCCCGAGGCCTCCGGAACCTAAACCAAAAGCACCAATACCACCTAATACCTTATTTGAACTTGTACCAATCCTTAAAACACCTAAAATAACACCGGAAACCCGATTAAATCAAAGATTCAAGCCTAAGAATTTCAATTTTCTTCCAAATACGCTTTCAATAAAAACCTAACCAAAACACGTCCGAATGACCTGAAATTTTGCACACACGTCCCAAATGACATGACGGAGCTACTGCAACTTCCGGAATTCCATTCCGGCCCTCAGATTAAAAACTCACTATCGGACCGGAAACTTCAAAAATACAAACTTCGGCATTTTAAGCCTAAATGAGCTACGGACCTCCAAAATACATTCCGAACACGCTCCCAACCCCGAAATCACCTAACGGAGCTAACGGAACCATCAGATTTCCATTCCGAGGTCGTCTTCACTCTGTTCCGATTATGGACCATTTTTCCACACTTAATCTCTCATTTAGGGACTAAGTGTCCCAAAACACTCCGAATCCTAACACCGAACGTCCCGACAAATCAAAATAGCAGAAATGAACTTAGGGGAAGCAGTTAATGGGGGATCAGGGCATAAATTCCAAAAATAACCGGCCGGGTCGTTACATCCTCATACACTTAAACATTCGTTCGTCCTCAAACAAGCATAGAGAACATACTCGAAGTAGTGAAAAGATAAGGGTACTAGCTGCGCATATCCTACTCAGTCTCCCGAGTCGCCTCCTCGGCCGACTGACCCCGCCACTGAACCTTCACTGAAGCTACGCTCTTTGACCTCAACTTTCTGACCTGCCTGTCCAATATAGCCACTGCCTCCTCTACATAGGATAGATCCTTGTCCAACTGGACTGAACTGAAATCCAACAAGTGCGACGGGTCACCATGATATCTCTGGAGCATTAAAACATGGAATACCGGGTGAACTCCGGTTAAGTTGGGAGGTAAGGCAAGCTCATAAGCAACCTCCCCAAATCGTCTCAAGATCTCAAAAGGGCCCATAAACCTCAGACTCAACTTTCCTTTCTTCCCAAACCTCATGATGCCTTTCATAGGCGAGACCCGAAGCAGAACCCACTCACCAATCATATATGAAACATCACGAACCTTCCTGTCCGCGTAACTTTTCTGTCTGGACTGGGCTGTACGGAGTCTATCCTGAATCACCTTAACCTTCTCCAATGCATCCTGAACCATCTCTGTACCCAATAGCCTGGTCTCACCCGGATCAAACCAACCCACCGGAGATATACACCTCTTATCATATAAAGCCTCATACGACGCCATCTGAATGCGGGACTGATAACTGTTGTTATAAGCAAACTCCGCCAATGGAAGGAAATGATCCCAAGACCCTCTAAACTCAATCACACATGCACGGAGCATATCCTCAAGAATCTGAATAGTGCGCTCGGACCATCCATCCGTCTGGGGGTGAAATGCTGTGCTCAACTCCACCCGAGTGCCTAACTCCTGCTACACGGCTCTCCAGAACTACGATGTAAACTGAGTACCTCTATCTGAAATGATAGAAACTGGAATACCATGCAAACAGACGATCTCTCTGATATAAATCTCCGCCAACCGCTCCGACGAATAAGTGGTACACACAGGAATGAAATGAGCGGACTTTGTCAGTCGAAACACAATGACCCAAATGGAGTCAAACTTCTTCATGGTCCATGGAAGTCCCGATACAATGTCCATGGTGATACGCTCCCACTTCCACTCCGGAATCTCTATCTGCTGAAGCAACCCACCCGGACGCTGGTGCTCATACTTCACCTGCTAGCAGTTGAGGCATCTAGACACATAACCAACTATATCCTTCTTCATCCGCCTCCACCAATAGTGCTGCCTCAAATCCTGATACATATTCGCGGCACCCGGATGGATGGAATACCGCGAACTATAGGCCTCTGCTAGAATCAACTCTCAAAGACTATCAACAGTGGGCATATAAATCCAGCCCTACATCCTCAATACCCCATCTTCCCCGATGGTCACATCTCTAGCATCACCACGCTGTACCCTGTCATAAAGGACAAGAAAATGAGGGTCATCATACTGTCGCTCCCTGATACGATCAAATAGGGAAGATCGGGAAACCACACACGCTAAAACCCGACTAGGCTACGAGATATCCAATATCACGAACTGACTGGCTAGGGCCTGAACATCCATCGCCATCGGCCTCTCTAAAGCTGGTAAATATGCCAAACTACCCAAACTCTCTGCCCGGCGACTCAAGGCATCTGCCACCATATTGGCCTTGCCCGGGTGATACAGGATGGTGATATCATAGTCCTTCAACAGCTCTAACCATCTCCTCTGACGCATATTCAGTTCCTTCTGGTTGAGCAAGTGCTGTAAACTCCGATGGTCAGTATAGATCTCACAAGGAACCCCGTACAAATAATGACGCCAGATCTTCAATGCATGAACAATAGCAGCTAACTCAAGGTCGTGGACAGGGTAATTCTTTTTGTGTATCTTCAATTGTCTAGACGCGTAGGCAATCACCCTACCGTCCTGCATCAACACCGCTCCAAGTCTAACCCGTGAGGCATCACAATAAACTGTGTAAGACCCCGAACCAGTAGGCAGCATCAAGATTGGGGCTGAAGTCAAAACTATCTTGAGCTTTTGGAAGCTCGCCTCACACTCCTCTGTCCACTGAAATGGGGCACCCTTTTGGGTCAATCTAGTCATAGCGGCAGCAATTGATGAAAATCCCTCCACGAAACGACGGTAGTAACCCGCCAAGCCAAGGAAGCTACGAATCTCTATAGCTGAGGACAGCCTGGGCCAACTCTGCACGACCTCTACCTTCCTCAGATCCACCTGAATACCCTCACTAGAAATCACATGGCCTAAGAATGCCACCGAACTCGGCCAAAACTCACATTTTGAGAACTTTGCATATAACTTCTTCTCCCTCAAGGTCTAAAGCACAGTCTTCAGGTGCTGCTCATGATCTTCTCGACTCCGGAAATACACCAGAATATCATCAATAAAAACAATCATGAATGAGTCAAGATATGGCCTGAACACACTGTGCATCAAATGCATGAAAGCTGCAGGGGCATTGGTCAGCCCAAATGACATAACAAGAAACTCGTAATGACCATACCGAGTCCTGAAAGCAGTCTTCGGGATATCTGGCTCCCGAATCTTCAACTGATGGTAATCTGAGTGCAAGTCAATCTTAGAAAACACTTGTGCGCCCTGAAGCTGGTCAAATAAATCATCTATACGAGGCAAAGGATAACGGTTCTTCACTGTAACCTTGTTCAACTGGCGATAATCAATGCACATGTGCATAGAACCATCATTCTTCTTCACAAACAAGACAGGAGCACCCCACGGTGAAATACTAGGTCGAATAAAGCCCTTACCAAGTAATTCCTGCAATTGGTCCTTTAACTCCTTCAACTCAGGAGGAGCCATGCGATACGAAGGAATGAAAATGGGCTGAGTGACCGGCAACAGATCAATGCCAAACTCAATGTCTTTATCGGGCAGCATGCCCGGAAGATCAGCTGGAAACACATCGGGGTAATCCCGTACCATTGGAACTCAATCAACAGAAGGGGTATCAATACTAACATCTCTCACATAAGCCAAATACGCAGCACACCCCTTCTCAACCATGCGCTGAGCTTTGAGAAAAGAGATAAGTCTACTGGGAGTGTGATCTAAAGTACCACTCCACTCAATACGCGGAATACCCGGCATGGCCAGCATCACAGTCTTGGCGTGACAATCAAGAATATCATGATGGGGCGACAACCAGTCCATGCCTAGAATAATATTAAAGTTAACCATATCGAGTAACAATAAATCCGCTCTGGTCTCAAAACTACAAATAGTAACCAAACATGACTGATAAATGCGGTCCACAACAAGAGAATCTCCCACAGGAGTAGAAACATAAATAGGGTCACTCAAAGAATCCCGAGGCATACCCAAATGCGGAGCAAAATAAGAAGACACATAAGAATAAGTAGAGCCTGGATCGAATACAATCGATGCCTCTCTGTGACAAACTAGTATAATACCTGTGATGACGGAATCGGAGGCAACAGCCTCAATGCGAGCAGCAATACAATAATATCTGGCCCGACCCCTCTCTCAAGGGCGACCTCTATCTCCCCAACCTCCGCCCCTGGCTGGCTGGGCAGGTGGGGAAGCAGCTGGAGCTGATGGGCGGGATAAGGACCTCAATGAACCTGCAAACCCTCTCTCGAACTGTGGCAACCAAAGCTAGTGCATGCCTGGCCAACATGGTATAACGGATGGCATACTCTGAAACTGTCATAGCACCCTGGTATAAGTGCTCAAACTTCGCGCGCCATGAATCTCTAAGGCTCTGGGGAACAAACTCTCTCATAAACATGTCTGAGAACTGGGTCGAAGTCAATGAAGCAGCCTCGACTGGACTGTCTAACTCATAAGTATGCCACCAATCATAGGCGGCTCTCCGAAGCTGAAAAGCAGTGAAAGAAACCCCGCTGGACTCCACTATGCCCATAGTGCAAAGAATACGATGACACTCCTCCAAAAATCCCAAGGCATCATTTGATGCTAGTCCACTGAACACTGGAGGATCATATTTCTTGAACATCTCAAGTCTACGCTGTTCGTCCTCTGAAGCAGCTGAACCATCCTTTGGCTGAACTGGTGCTGCAGGCAGCGTAGGAATAATTTCCAGAGCCTGCTCAACCTACACTCGCTACTCAGGAGTGCGGACAATGGGAGTCTGTGCTCCTTCCCCGGCCTGGGATGTGGCTACAGCAAAGGGAAGCAACCCTGCGGTGTACATACTCATGAACTGAGCTAAAGTCTCCTGGAGCGCTGGAGTAGTTGTGGCAGTAGTAGGTGTGCCAGGTGCCTGGGCTCCGGCTGGATCTGCTAGTGGTACCTCAGCGGCAGCTCGCGCAGGTGCTCTAGCTGCACCGCGTGCGCGTACTCGACCTTTACCCCGACCTCTAACGGCTGCAGTAGGGGGCACAGGTGCCTGGTCATCTCGTGTAGCATGTGTCCTCACCATTTGTGAGAGAATAGAAGACAGAAGTTTAGAATTGATGTCAAAAATATCGCACGACAAGGAATTCAAATGAAATGAAGATTTTTCCTAAACAGTTACATAGCCTCTCATAGATAAATACAGCCGTCTCCGTAACGATCAGCGAGATTCTGATAAACTGGCATATGTTCCGTGGCTCCTATGAACCTAGAGCTCTGATACCAACTTGTCACGATCCCAGTTCACCCTTCATGAACATGCCGTGATGGCACCTAGTTCCTACAACTAGGTAAGCCTAACAATGCGGAAATTTAATATAACTTGCAGAATAATTAATTAAAACTGAACATATGTAAATTAATGACTGCATATAAGGTCGCTCAGCCTATACAACTTAAAAGAAATGCGGAAGTCTACAACTCAATCCCAAAACCCGAAAACTCACGGTAACAACAGGCTAATAGAAACGTAAAATACTGCTCTAACTCCAGAATATCTAAACAATTGAGAGAAAGGAATAAACTAGATACTAAAGCTAGAACAGAATATAGACTCCTGGCTGCGGACAGATATCCCTCGAAGTCTCCGTATAACTCCTCGCCTCAATGATAGTGCGCCTGAGTAGAGGTACTTGGCTAATCTGCACATGAAAAACATGCGCAGAAGGGCATGAGTACACTACAGCAGTACTCAGTAAGTGCCAAGCCTAACCTCGGTTGGGTAGTGACGAGGGAGGTCAGGGCCCTACTGAGATAAAACATAATAAATAACAAGATAACGGAAATAGTTTAAATAAAGTCTACAACGAGAATCTAAACCAGATAAACAAGGAAGAACAGTAATAGAAAGCAAAGGTAACAATACAAGGAATACTGCTCTCAACAAGGAATAATAGCCGGGATCTCTTGGTATCCTCACCATATGCACCAGGGATCTCTTGGTATCCTCACCATATGCACCAGGGATCTCTTGGTATCCTCATCATATACACTAGGGATCTCTTGGTATCCTCATCATATACATTGGGGATCTCTTGGTATCCCGAGGATCTCTTGGTATCCCAATATATAGAAATACATGTGCCGGGGATCTCTTGGTATCCCGCACCCTCAATCCAAAATATATCAAGTACAGGGGGATCTCCAAGGAGGCCGTCCCGTAGTCCCAAATTAAACACACAACAACAACAACTCAAAATCTCAGAATAAATGCTAAAATCAGTACAAGTAATAGAAATTTCTAGCCTACATGCTTCACAAAATACAAATTGTATAGTTAAACAATTAAGTAAGTAAGTCAGCTAAACATGCCTCTCTAAGCTAGTACAGGTTTAAACTTACAGTCTAAAATGAACAAGTAAACAAGAAATCTCAATTTAAATACTTTAATTTGAAATAGGTTTACAACAATTAGCTCAAGTACGCGCTCGTCACCTCACGTACAAGACATTCAAATATTCAAAGATCATGTCCTAAGGGGAAAAGGTCCCCCATATAAGGTTAGACAAGCCACTTACCTCGAACCGGCTCAATATCACTAGGAACCACGCCCTTGCCACGAGTATCCAACTCCAAATGGCCCAAATCTATTCAATTCAATTACATATCGTAAATAATATTGCAAACAACTGATTTCACTATAAAAATTAAAGCTAGGGCGCGAAAATAGGTAAAATTACCAAAATGCCCCTCAAGCCAACGTCTCATAATCGAATAATTTTCATATTTTTAGAACCCTCATACTCTCACGAGTCTAACCATATAAAAATCTCCCAAATCGGAGGTCAAATTCCCACTCAAAACCCAGTGGTTTAGCCAATGAAGTTTCACCCCAAATTACCCAATTTTGATCTTAAATTCGAATTCCAATGATGTATTTAGCTATATAATGATGTAATATAATGAAAAGGGATCAAAGAAACGTTACCCAATAATTTTCTCTTCAAAACCCACTCAAAATTGCCTTCTCCCGAGCTCTCAATCAATTTTTCAAACTTATAAAATTAAACCCACGAAATTGCTATTTCTGAACAGTCATTTCCGCTTCTGCAGACAAGGGATCGCTTCTGCGGTTCCGCTTATGTGGAAGACCAACCACTTTTGCGGTTTTCACGTAAGGGCCGGATTCCGCTTCTGCGGAGAAATAACAGCTTCTGCGGTTCCTGAGGGGGAAGACCAATCTCGCTTCTGTGATGGGGAAGCTGCTTCTGCGACTCCGCTTATGCGGTCCCCAAGCCGCAGAAGCAAAAATACCAGAAGGAACAAAATACCAGCTGCTGCAAAACTTAGAAATTTCCTCCGTTAACCACCAAAAATTATCCCGAGGCCCCCGGGACCTCAACCAAAAGCACCAATACCACCTAATACCTTATTCGAACTTGTACCAATCCTTAAAACACCTAAAACGACACCGGAAACCCGATTAAATCAAAGAGTCAAGCCTAAGAACTTCAATTTCCCTCCAAATACGCTTTCGATAAAACCTAACCAAAACACGTCCAAATGACTTGAAATTTTGCGCGCACGTCCCAAATGACATGACGGAGCTACTGCAACTTCCGAAATTCCATTCCGACCCTCGAATCAAAAACTCACTATCGGACCGGAAACTTCAAAAATACAAACTTTGGCATTTTAAGCCTAAATGAGCTACGGACCTCCAAAATACATTCCGAACACGCTCCCAACCCCGAAATCACCTAACGGAGCTAACGGAACCATATGATTTCCATTCCGAGGTCGTCTTCATACTATTTCGATTGTGGACCATTTTTCAACACTTAACACTTAAAATCCTAACACCGAATGTCCCGGCAAACCAAAATAGCAGAAATGAACTTAGGGGAAGCAGTTAATGGGGGATCGGGGCGTAAATTCCAAAAATGACCGGCCGGGTCGTTACAGTTCTTCCTTCAATCATTCATCTACATTTTGATTTTATTTGATTTTTCGTTGTTATCTTGGTGTTGGAATGATTTTGGTTTCTTGTGTGAGTCATGAATTCTACGTGATTTGTTATGTTGCTTTAACATGCCAATCTGTGCCTCCGTTGTAACTTGGTGAATTGATTGTCAATGTAAATTTAATTGTGTGGAGTCACTATATCATATTCTGTTGAGTTGTTGGTAACATAATTGTTTAGATAAAAGAATTATTAACATGCTTTATTCTATGTGCCTCTTAAGATAGAACTCGTTATCTCACTCGATGCCTTATTATTATAAAAGGTTATCATACTTTCACTATAATTGAGTTCTCAAATTATACTCATTACCCTATTAGATGTTTACCTTACTTAAAATTATTATAATATTTTTCCTCAACAAATTCTATATTTAATTCGTTAATTTAACTTATGTTTTGCTTTGTTTAAAAATTATACTTTTACTCAATTGTATTTAATTCTAAACTAAACCTATCTTATCTATTTCATACAATTTATATATTATTTTACTATCACGCCCCAAACTCGGGGAGCGCAACCGGCGCTCAACCGAGTGAACCCGGTTAAGCAAGCCTGTTGAGCACTTTCTAACCAAACTCACTCACACGGTAAGGAGAGTTCATAACATTGATAATTAACCAATAATGAAATCATGTATACAATACCAAATCATTTCCATTTGTTACTTTGTTTTAGAGACTAAAAATACACACATTTTTCATAGTTAACGTGAAATTAATAATCCAAACACAACATGATTCATTTGACTTCCCCAGAACCCATACACACATAACCCACACTATGTATACTGAGTCTCTAAATAAACACAAAAGAGTACTACAAAAGAGCCGGCAGCAAGGCCACGACTATACCTCAAGTACAATATATAAGGAACAAAAAATGTATGACCCCGAAATGAAATGGGGCTCTCCAAGACTGCTGGGAGGGGGATGTACCGCTAACGCGGATCAATACTGCCTGCTAGGGAACCACCTGCATCCATTTAAGATGCAACACCCCCGACAAAAGGGACATTAGTACCGTTAAATAGTACTAGTATGTATGACTAAATACCATCTTATTAGAATGAACAATAATACAAGAGGGAATAATCATGAAATTAATAGAAACCTTAAACAATAACATAACATCAAATTAAGAATTACATAAAATTTCAAGTAATTTCAATGATTTTAGGTTGGGAGGTCTAGAGTACCAATACACCATCATTCACAATACCACCGTGTTCTTACACGGAGTCCGTTCACGATTCGATCAGCTAGGCTGTCTCTTTTGAGACATCAACCACAATCACAAATTTTAGTTTCAATTTCCTGTTTCAATTTCCATCATAGTCACCACCATGTGTACGGCATGGAGTCCGATCACAGACCGATCGACTAGGCCGTCTCGCCCGAGACATTACCATTTTCTATCAATCATCTCATTTCATACTTCTTTCATATCTTTTAATTCATCAGCACTAGCAGCCACATTTATTTTATCATACTTGGAACTTGGCCGAATTGCATAATTCAATATCTTTTCCACATTCCGCATTATTATCATCATCAAAAGCAACAAGGCTTTTCATTTACACATGAGCAATTTAGAATCTAAGACACATAGAGGCTTTCCACACAATTTGGTGTAACAATCTTTATTCGAATTTGACTTGAAATCTAGGCATTTTTAGCACATATTACATATTTTGAACACATCCTCAAATGATAAAATAACATGATGAAAGCATTGAAATACATATTGTACATATACTTTTCAATGCAAGAACATATGGAATAGTAATTTCTATAACGATCAATTTGGGACTTGCACCAAGTTGCATGAACACCATGGGGTTCAATTCTAAGAAGAGGGGGTTATAGACATACATACCTCAATTGAGCTTCCTTGAACTCTATAATATTCTGGAACTCTTAGCAACTCCAATTTATTTTAGCAATGTGACGACCGACCAGCCGTCTTAAGAATTAACTCCCCAATCCCCTATTAACTCCTTTCCCCAAGTCTATTTATGCTAATTTGATTTATCGGGATATTTACTTTTGCGTTTCGGAGAGTTTTAGGACACTTAGTCCCTAAATGAGAGCTTAAGTGTTGGAAAATGGTCCATAGTCAGAACAGTGTGAAGACGGTTTCAGAATGGAAATCCAGTGGTTCCATTAGCTCCATTAGGTGATTTTGGGGTTGGGAGAGTGTTCGGAATGTGTTTTGGAGGTCCGTAGCTAATTTAGGCTTGAAATGCCGAAGTTTGAATTTATGAAGTTTCCGGTCCGATAGTGAGAATGTGATCCGAGGGTCGGAATGGGATTCCGAAAGTTGTACTAGCTTCGTCATGTCATTTGGGATGTGTGTGTAATATTTCAGGTCATTCGGACGAGGTTTGGTTAGGTTTTTTATCGAAAGCGTGTTTTGATAGAATTTGAAGTTCTTAGGCTTAAATCATTGGTTAATTTGAGTTTCCTATGTTGTTTTAGGTGGTTTAAGGATTGATAAAAGTTTGAATGAGGTATTAGGTGTTGTTGGTACTTTTGGTTGAGGTCCCGGGGGCCTCAGAATAATTTCGGATGGTTAACGGAAAGGTTTTTGAAGTTGAGAGATTGCAGACTTTGCTGCTTCTGATATTATCGCATCTGCGGTTTGGGGACCGCAGATGTGGCGCCACAGATGCGGATTTATAGGTGGCCTTCAGGTTTCGTAGATGCGGAAGTTTCACCGCAGAAGCGGTTCGCATCTGCAGAAAAAGAACCGCAGATGCGGCTCCTGGTCCTTTAAGTGAAAGTCACAGGTGCGACATTAGTTCTGCAGAAGCGGGACCGCAGATGTGGCCCCTTGACCATAGAAGCGGAAATCACTGGACTGAAATATGAAATTCAAGGTTTTAGTTTCAAAAGTTAGAAAAATCAAATTGAAGCTCGGGAGAGGGCGATTCTGAGAGGGATTTGAAGAGGAGATCATTGGGTAACATTTCTTTAATCCTTTCTAGTTATATTCCATCAATATTTAGTTAACTTCATCATCTAATTTTGGATTTTGAATGGAAAATGGGTAAAAACTTCATAGACCTAATTATTGAGATTTGAGCGGGTGTTTGACCTCCGATTTGAGAGATTTTTATATGGTTAGGCTCGTGAGAGTACGAGAGTTCTGAAAATGTTAATTTTATCTGATTCCGAGATGTTGGCCTGAGGGAAATTTTGGTCATTTTACCTAATTTCCGTCTTTGCTTTAAATTAAATAGTATAATCAGTTGCTTGAGATGTTATTTACGATCTGTAACTGAATTGAATAGATTTGGGCCATTTGGAGTCGGATACTCGTGGAAAACGTGTGGTTTCGAGTTGATTTTGGAGCCGATTTGAGGTAAGTGGTTTGTCTAACCTTGTGTGTGGGACCTTCCCCTTAGGATATGATATTTGGTAATTGAATGCTTTGTACGTGAGGTGACGAGCGCGTACTTGAGCTAATTATTGAAAATCTAGTTTTACTTAAATATTTAGACTGAGTTTCTTTCTTACCTTCTTTATTCCATTTGCAATTATAGTCTGTGTTAGTTTAGAGAAGCATGCTTAGCTGATCTAAATTGCCTATTTGCGGTCGCATAATGGGCCGCAAAAATAACATCAAAAATGGCTTAAAAGATTGCCTCACTCTACGGCCATTCTGCAGCCTGCAGAGTGATTATGTGGTCGCATAATGAGCCACATAAATGCCCAACTCTGCAAATGTATTCCTTCAACTCTCCAGCGTACTGTTCAACCCAAAGCCGCTAAGGATCTTTACAATCTTTAATACGTAAGACTAACTTGGCACCACAAAATTACGGGTTTTAGGTGAAATTTTATGGGCCTTACATTTACTTTACTTGATTTCTAAAATAAACACATTATATTATTTGACGCCTTACTTTATTCAAGGTTATTATTATGTTTTATGGTGTTTAAATATATCTTTAGTTCATCTAAATTAATATTTATCACGGTTGCAAAGAACATAGTAGCACGTGGGCTTTGCCGTGCGAAGGTGATTGATATTGTGGACATAAGGTGCCATATGTGTAAGATTTAGAAATTGTGGTCCATGATTTGCAGTTTATGAGGTGTGGTGCCTCAGGGTAATTCTTATTGTAAGTCCATGCGTTAGGAGCGATTTGATTAATCGAGTTGCCATATGTTTTTTCTTATTTAAGTTCATTTACATCTCATCGGTGTTCTAATTATGTTGTTTCTTTATTACTTGTTTACTACTTGCTGCCACTTATATTTCTATTACTTCATTGTTGGTTGTAAATCAATAAGTTTCCGTTGTTGGTCTTACATTGATGCTCTTTTCATTATTAGATTATTTATATCTTGAACAGGTTTCTATGTCTAGTAGGTATTTTGACTTGGCCTCGTCACTACTCTACCAAGGTTAGGCTTGATACTTACTGGATACCATTGTGGTGTACCCATGCTACGCTTCTGCACTTTTTTGTGCAGATTTTTCCCAAAATTGCAGACGCAAGTATATGTGGTCAATCAAGTAAAATAGTGAGTAGAGTATCGTTCCCACGAGGAATTGTAATCAATTTCCAACTAAATCAAGCAAATGCTAATTTATCGAGTCAAGAACAATTTCAAGTTGATTTATGTTTGATTAATTCTACTAACTAAATATGCGATTAAAAAGAATAAAGAGTTAGCTAGCATACTGAGCACGAAGAGTTGAATTCAATGAGAATAATATTCCAGGGTTATGGCTGGCTAACACTCCTGTTGGATATCAATCGACTTGACTTATTAATTTATCTGGGTTATTAACCTGTAAGGACAATAATACTTATAGAAATTCGAAAACTTCTACTCTCCTATTCAATTTATTCTAACCCCCTATATTCCTATGAGATTAGAAATAAAAATAACGCATTAATAATCTCTTGCAAAATTGGCTAAGTACGGCAAATAGGTATATTTCCATCCGTATTCGCAAATCAATTCCCCAATGACTAGGTTCAAGATCGTGCTTTATTCAATCCTATTGCAATCAAGAATTACCTATTTCAAGTTCAACTCAAGATTCATATATAGTATTTCACTATAAGCTAGGCAATAAAATAAGTAAACTCAGGATATGAATAAACAACCCAATATGATAAATTAACTCGTCAAATCAATATTTGAATATCAACATTCATGTAAAACCATAACCCCAGAATAAAAGAGTTTAGCCACACATAGTCATAGTAGAAATTTCAATCAATTCCCAGGAATACATAAAAATCAATAAAAGAAGGGAAAGGAAGAATTCAAGATGAATTCTGTGGTTTCCAAGCTCTATGATGGCTCTCCTCTTTTTCCCGGTGAATTAGCTCTTCCAAAATGGCGGCCCTCCCTCAAAATAGGTTTTAGAATTGCTTTTATCCGGTGTGGAGGGGGGAGTGGTTGGGCCAAAATACCCTTGACCCGGGCAAAATAGGAGAGACTTCCAGTCACAGGCGCCCTGGGTAGTGCGGGGAGCTATCATCGGTGCTGGGAAAATTGGGGTTCTGGAAACTGGGCCACAGGTAGCACCCCACACTACATGTGGCACTACAAATGGCTATTTTTCCATTTCGCTCCTTTTTGGCTAAAATCTCACACCTTTCGGCCCATATTGCTTCCGAATGATTCCTACACATTACAACACGACGAATTAGCATAAATCATTACATTTCACTTCCGAAATCCACGAAACACGAGTAAAATGTGAGGCGATATGCATATAAATATATATACTTTAAGCTAAATATCAACACCCCACACTTAGACTCTTGCTCGTCCTCGAGCAATGGTACCATCAACTACACTCCAACAACATACATATCAACAAGGGGGAGCAATTAAAAAAAAAATTCTTTAACATACACTCTACCATTGACCATGGTTGATAGCAACTATTAAACTGTAGCATCGCAATCACTAACACTTCCTTTTACCTATGCTATTCTTCAAAAATATTCACAACAAAGACTACGTGCTCATAACAATCCTGGCGTCAAAAACCGACTCAATATCACAATGCACGCATGTCTTGAACACCCAACATCACAAAGAATTCTAATTACCTATCCCTCGTGAAATCATGTGCCCTCACAACAAGAACAAGAGAGTAAGTTGAATTCACGCATTCGAATCTCATGATCAAATATAATTTAAAGACTCACATCTATCAAAAAAAATCTCTCATTCTCACAAAGAAGTCACATGCATGCAAAAGTTACCATAGGCTTGCCCATAATGTGTATCTCTACTAATGTAGGCTCACTCGATCTAAAATTATTTAGGACTTTATATAGTTGTAATGTGGGCTAAGAGAGGGGTAAGATATATTTAGGATTAGTAGTTCACTCTCCTAAGCACCTTAACACATCACATGATAAACTTTAAGCAAAATTCTTCAATCCACTTTAATTTCACAAACAAGATCACTCCCCAAAACTATTCCCTCTTTCTGTAAGCACAACTTTAATTTATACCCCACTAGCAAGAACAAAACAACAATTTATTCATCTCTATCTTGTTCTTCAATTTCGCTAGTGTGTATTATTCTACAAAACAAGTGTACCTTTCTGTCTTTCTTTCATTGGTTCCACTAGAAAGCCACCCCACACTTAGTCCTTAATTTTTCTAGAGTTTATTTCATAATTAAAGTGCTTTCAGAGGTAACAGGATCAAAATACTGTCAATTAAGAACAAAAGGGTATAGACTCGTAACGTGGGCGCCGATTAAATGTCTATAGGCTCAAAAGTGCTTACTAGGGATATAATTTATTTGTGATAAGCAATTAAGCTCAATAGATCAAAGAATACCATAAATCATTTTTCAAACGAGCATCACGAAATAACTTCACTTTGACTATTATACCGGGCAAGTTCTAGACTCAATCACGATAACATGGACTACACAAAATTTCACTTCGCACAAGTTCTATACTCAATCACGATAACATGGACACCACAAAATCTCTCTTCGCACATGGAACAAGACTCACTAAGGATGATCTCATTCCAACTCTCAAAGAGTGCAAGTATTCATAGAGCCACAAGATATTAAGCACAAAGTGAATAATAGTCAAGTAAAAGAGACATAGGCGTCATAACAAGCTATCCAATTTCATCAAGGCATCATGAAAAATTTCAAAACATAGGGAAGATATTCCACATGCCAAAGCCTAAATATGCTACAATCAAATAAGTCAAAGGAGCCTAAGTTCATCAATCTTCCTCCTTTTATTTCCTAAATTCCTAATCTACACTAAAAATAAAAATAAAACTATTATCCAGTACAAACTACACCCCATGAAAAAGAACCGATGCTCAAAGAAAAACCATGGGGAATCATTACTACCTAAAGGAAAATAAAATATATGTTTTTGGATTTTTTTTTCTGTTTTTCAAATATTTTTTAAAATTTTTTTATTGGACCTTAATCCCTCGAGAGAACTGTCCAGGTAGTCTGTCGTCGGGAAAAGTCCACTATTTTTTGATTTTTTTTACATGAATCCACTTAGAAAGTAATTATCCTGCCCCACACTTGTATTATTCATAGTCCTTGATGCATGATCATGAAGAAAAATATTAAAACAAGGATGAGAATACTTCCTGAGACCCTCTAGGGGCCTAGCTAGCAAAACGATCCTCAATATTTAGGGCCTGGATGACCTCACACTTAAGCTCAAACATGCTCCTCAAATTCAACTTCGGGTACTCAGACTTCCCCTAGTCAGAAAACATAAACAAAATAAAATATGACACTATAAATACAACAAAACATACACCTACCAGAAAAAAATTTAGGAAATCCAAAAAAAAAAGAAAATACATAAAGGAAAGGGAAGTGTTAGTAAATATGGAAGAAAAATAAAACGCTTAGGCTGCCTTCCAAGAAGTGCTTGATTTAAAGTCCAGCACGATGATACCACTCCTCAAGAATCCTTCAGTGCAATTGAGGACTTGTGACGATCCACGTCACCACCCCAATAACGCTTGATACTTTACCCATTGACCAAGAATGTCCTCTCGGAATTTGGCGCTCTTAACTCCATAGCCCCATATGGTGTCACTCGCACTATTTCAAAAGGTTCAGACCATCTCGACTTTAATTTTCCAGGAAACAACTTCAACCTGGAATTGAATAGCAATAGCAATTGGCCCGGCTCGAAATGGCGAAGCTTAATGTACTTGTCATGCCACCTTTTGGTCTTTTATTTATATAGTTTGGCATTCTTATATGTATTTATCCTGAATTCATCTAGGTAATTGAGTTGGAGCAATCTCTTCTCAATCGCCAACTCCATATCAATATTGAGCTTTTTGACGGCCTAAAAGGCCTTGTGTTCTAGCTCAACTGGAAGGTGACATGCTTTGTCATAGATCAACTTGTAAGGCGAGGTACCAATAGGTATCTTGTATGCAGTCATTTACGCCAATAGAGCGTCATCCAACCTTGTCAGTCTTTCCGATTTGCACTGATCGTTTTCTCCAAAATTTGCTTTATTTCTCTATTCGATACCTCTTCTTGCCCACTCGTTTAAGAGTGATATGTGGTGGCAACTATGTGTTTGACCCGTATTTATCTAGTAGGTTATTCAAAAGTCTATGTGTTTGACACTTATTGGAGCTCGAGGAGTCCCGAAATGTGTAAAAATATTCTTCTTGACTAAATTAGTCAACACCTTCACATCATTAGTAGGTAAAGTAATGGCCTCCACCCACTTAGAAACGTATTCCACTGCTAACAAGATATATTTGTTCCATCTAGATGATGGGAATGGTCCCATAAAATCGATCCCCAAACATCGAAAATCTCCACCTCAAGAATGTTCTTAAGCAACATCTCATTTTTTCTAGTGATTGTTCCAGTTCTCTAACACCGATCACACTTCTTTACAAATAAATGGCATCTTTAAACAGAGTCGGCCAATAAAATCCTGACCGGAGAACTTTTGCAGTTGTTCTACCACCACCATGATGTCCCCTAAAAGGTGAGGAGTGACAATCGTACAAAACCTGCTCCACTCCCTTCTCCGGAATGCATCTCCTTATCAGTTTGACAGCACATTGCCGATACAAGAATGACTCATCCCAAAAATAGTAGTTTATGTCATGTAGGAATCGCTTCCTCCCTTTAGGTGGCATGTCTAGAAGAAGTACTCCGCTCACTATGAAATTTACATAATCCGCATACCCTGGTGGCAGATAATGTGTTACTGCAAAGAGTTGCTCATATGGGAATGTCTCCTGGATCACCCCTCTTTTTTCCACATGCTCATGATTTTCTAGCCTTGACAAGTGGTCAGCTACCTGATTCTTCGCGCCCCTCCGATCACCGATTTCCAAGTCAAATTCCTGCAAAAGAAGTACCTGTCTAATCAATCTCAGTTTAGCATCTTCTTTTGAGATTAAATACCTAATCGCTACATGATCCGAGTACACAATCACATGCGTTCCTACTAAGTAGGACCAAAACTTGTCAAAATCATAGACAACTGCCAATAATTCTTTTTCCGTCGTGGTATAATTGAGTTGTGCATCAGTTAGGTTCTTGCTGGTGCAATATATTGAGTGAAACACTTTGTTCTTCCTCTATCCAAGAACAAACCCAATTGCTACATCTCTCGCATCACACATCAACTCAAAGGGTAAGCTTCAATTTGGTGCAATAATGATTGGCACAAACAACATCTTCAATTTTAGTTCCTCGAATGCCTTTACACAGGCATCATTAATCTTAAATGCCATCATTTTCTAGCAGCCTGCATAAGGGATTAGCAATTTTTGAAAAATCTTTAATGAAACATCTATAAAAACCTACATGTCCCAAGAAACTCCGGACACCCTTCACAGAAATGGGTAGAGGTAATTTTTCAACTGCCTCCACCTTCACCTTATCAACTTTGATGCTGTTCCTTGACACTCTATGCCCAACACGATGCCTTCTTGTACCATAAAATGGCATTTTCCCTAATTTAACACCAAATTTGTTTTTTTACAGCGGGCTAGCACCTTGCTCAAATTCTTCAAACAATTGTCATAAGAAGACCCCAAAGATTGAAAAATCATCCATGATGACTTATACAAATTTTTCCACCATATTAGTGAAAATTGCCATAATGCACCTCTAGAAAGTGGATGGTGCATTACAAAGACTAAACGACATTCGCTTGAAAGCTAAAGTACCATAAGGACATGTAAAAGCGGTCTTATCTTAATCCTCTAGGCAGATGACAATCTGGCTGTACCCCAAATAACCATCAAGGAAACAATAATATTCATGCCCCACCAATCTGTCCAATATTTGGTCAATGAATAGAAGTGGTACTTGCGGGTTGCTTGTTGAGCCTTCTATAGTCAATGCAAACTCTCCATCCCGTCACAGTACGAGTAGGAGTTAGCTCATTTTTCTCATTCTATACAACTGTCATCCCCCTTTTTAGGCACACATTGGACTAGGCTTACGCAGTTGCTATCAGAGATAAGGAAGATGATACCTACATCAAGTCACTTAATTACCTCCTTCTTCATAACCTCTTTCATAATGGGATTTAATCTCCTTTGTTGCTCAACATTCGATCGGTGTCTATCTTCTAGAAAGATTTTATGCATGCAAAATGATGGACTGATTCCTTTGGTTTAGCAAGTGTCCACCCGATAGCCTTTTTATGCTCACGAAACACTCTAAGAAATTTTTCTTCTTGCAACTCGGTCATGCTGGATAAGATAATCACTGGCAGTATCTCAGAGTTTTCCAAATAATCATAGCGCAAATACGTTGCAAGGGGCTTAAGCTCTAGCTTAGGAGCTTCTTTAATAGATGACTTAGGATGGGTTAGAATAACAGGCATGTCCAATTCCTCAAATCTCCCAAACCCATGGACATAATTGCAAAACATGTTAAGTACTTGCTCAATTTCTTCCATCAACTCATCTTCACTGTCTTTTTCATCCCCAATCAAGGCTCGTTCAAGAGGATCTATGGGGCTCATATAAGACCCCCATGACGTCACATCACTTTCTACCACATAAATCATGGATAGCTCTTCATAGTGAATACCTCTACTCGATCACCCACTCTCATCGTCATCTTTTCTTCGCATACATCAATAATAGCTCGGTCTATGGCTAAGAATGGATGCCGTAAATAAATGAGACTTCCTGATCAGGTTCATAGTCCAAGAAAATAAAATCAGCAGGGAATATAAAAGAACCCACTTGAGTTAGCACATCTTTAATTACACATTCAGGAAAAGCAATGGAGTGATAAGCCAACTGTAAAATCACCGAGGTTGGGCGCGTCTCACCCAACCCAAATTGTTTGAACATAGTTAGCGGCATCAAAGTGATGCTCACCTTAGGATCACACAAAGTTCGCTCGACTGCGTGCTTACCAATCGACATTTTGATAGTAAAACTACCCGGATCCTTCAATTTTTGAGGTAGCTTGCTTTGAATTCTTGAGCTACATTCTTCAGGGAGTGCCATAGTCTTCAACTCTGTCAAGCTCCATTTATTTTCCACTATTTCCTTGATGTATACTAGGAGAATATTGATTTGCACCTGCTTCAAAATATCAAGAAACTTTTTGTAGGCCGCATTATCCTTCACCTTCTATAATCTTTAAGAGAACGGAGGTGGTGGCATCACAATTATTGGTTGTGTTTGCTTTGCCACAACCTTTTAAACTAGCTTCTCCGACTCTTTTTTAGTTTCCGATTCAACTTCTGTGGTGGGTTGTTTTTCATTAAATGTCACTTGCCTTTTCTTCTTCGATGGGACTTCTTCTAATTCTCTCCCATTCCTCAATGACACAGCATTAATAAGAGCCTTAGTATAAGCCTTTGTGTCGCTAGGTAGTGCTTCCGCTGGTCTGGTGTTCTGGGCACTGGCAAGTTGCCCCATCTGTCGCTCCAAATTTCAAATAGCTGCTGAGTGGGCTACTGCTTGAGCCTGCTAGTTAGCCATTAACTTTTTTAGCATTTCCTTGATGTAACTCATTGAGTTTGTAGATTGCTCAGCTTGTGTCCTCTATATTGTTGTTGAGGGGCTTGTGGCCTGTATGGATTCTGAGCACCTTGGGTTACACCCCAATAGAAGTTTGGATGGTTCCTCTAGTTAGTATTGCAAGAGCTACCATATTTATTCTAATTAGCTTGTCCCCTATTAGCATTCCCCACAAAGTAAACTGACTCTAGATTCATCGGACAAGCATCACTAATATGCCCCTCGCTGTAGACTTCGCAAAACACCTGCACCTGCTGCACTGGTTGAACCTGTTGCATTGGTTGGAATTGTTGTTGGTTTTGAGCCATAGTCATCCTAGTGATGTGATTTGCTAAAGATTCCACCTATGCAGATAGTGCTGATACAGCATCCAATTCAAGTACCTCATCAGCTTTATATTTGTGTGTCTACCTACTTCCCCTTGCCAATCTGGGTTGTTTTTGAAAAACTTGTTTAGGAGTGTATAAATCTCATCAAAGCACTTTTCCAATACTTGACCACCGGTTGTTGCATTTGCCACTATATTTGTTTCAGGGTAAAGACCTTCAATAAAGTGCGAGACAATGCTTTATTGGTTTGGTTGTGGTGTGGACAGGCTCTTAGTAGCCCCTTGAATCGCTCCCAAGCTACATAAAGTGATTCACCTTATCTCTATTTGAATGCAACTATCTCACTTCTTATCTATGCGGTTACCAGAAGGAAAGAACCTAGCCAAGAATTTGCGAGCCACATCATCCATGATGCAATAGAGTTAGCTGGCTCAGATTTCAACATCGCTCGGACTCTCCCAATAGAGAAAAGGGGAACAATATGAGCCTAACATAATCAGATATGACCTCGTTAGTGATATAAGTATCACTAATCTCTAGAAAATTCAGAATATGTTATTAGGGGTCCTTGTGTGGTAGTCCCATAAACTGTCCACTTGCATGAAGTAGCTAGATCATGCTCTGATTAAGCTCAAAATGCCCATTGATCCCCGGCTTCACGATATTGGACATGACATTAGTATGCTGGGCATAACCACCTCTTGTACCGCCAATGGGAGTTCATCCTCCATTTCAACAGGAAGTTGAATAAGTGTTTGTAAATTATTTGCTTCCCGAGATTCTCTCAATCTTCTGCGAATACTCTCTCAGGTTCTAGGTCAAAATTCTATAGTTTATCTTGGCTTCTAACCCGTCATATTCAAGCGACGTACCTGATATCCAACACCCAACCAAAAATAAGATAAAAAAATTTAACTCAATGAGTAGTAAAAGCTTAATCCAATAAAAAAATTAATTTTTAAGTCCCCGGCAACGGTACCAAAAACTTGTTGCCCAAAATCACATATGCAAGTATACACGGTAAATCAAGTAATAAATAGTGAGTAGAGTGTATTTCCCACGAGGACTTGTAAACACTTGCTAACTAAATCAAGAAAATGCTAATTTATCGAGTCGAGAAATATTTCAAGTTGATTTTCATTTGATTAATTCTACTAACTAAATATGCGATTAAAAATAAGAAAGAGTTAACTAGTAGACTTAGCACGAAAAGTTGAATTCAATGAGAATAATATTCCAGGGTTATGACTGGCTAAAACTCCTGTTGAATTCTTCAATCGATTCGACTTATTAATTTGTATGGGTTATTAACCTGCAAGGATAATAATACTCGTAGAAATTCGACAACTTCTACTTGCCTATTCAATTTATTCTAACCCCTATATTCCTATGATATTAGAGATAAAAAATGCATTAATAATCTCTTGCAAAATTGGATAAGCACGGAAAATAGGTATATTTCTATCTCTATTCGCAAATCAATTCACCAATGACTAGGTCCAAGATCGTTCTTTATTAAATCATATTGCAATCAAGAATGACCTCTTTCAAGTTCAACTCAAGATTCATATATAGCATTTCACTGTTAGCTAAGAAGTAAAATAATCAAACTCAGAATATGAATAAACAACCCAATATGATAAATTAACTCTTCATATCAACATTCGAATATCAACATTCTTGTAAAACCATAATCCCAGAATAAAAGAGCTTACCCATACATAGTCATAGTAGAAATCTCAATCAATTCCCAAGAATGCATAAAAATCAAGAAAAGAAGGAAAAGGAAGAACCCAAGATGAATTTCGCGGTTTCCAAGCTTTTTATGGCTCTCCTCATTTTCCCAGTGTGTTAACTCTTCCAAAATGGCGGCCCTCCCTCAAAATAAATTTTAGAATTACTTTTATCGACATGGGGGGAGGGGCGAAATACCCTTGATCCGGGCTAAATAGGAGAGGCTTCCCATCACCAGCACCCTGGGTAGCGTGGGGCGCTATCCCTGGAGCTGGAAAAATTGAGGTTTTGGAAACTGGGCCATAGGTAGCGCCCCACGCTACCTGTGGTGCTACAAATTGCTATTTTCCCGTTTCGCTCTTTTTTGGCGCAAATCTTGCACCTTTTGGCTCGTATTGCTTCCAGATGATTCCTACACATAAAAACACCACGAATGAGCATAAATCATTACATTTCACTTCCGAAATCCACGAAACACGAGTAAAATATAATGGAATAAACATATAAATAAATAAACAAATAAATAAATAAATAAATAAATAAATATATATATATATATATACACACACACACACTTTAAGCTAAATATCATTGATCCAGATATTCTAATTATGTTGTGAATAGTTGCGTCTGCGCGATGGGAGACTTCAAGGTATACCTACTTGATGTTTGCAGGCCTCATAGTCACCATCTTACTTTATTATGCTACTGTTAAATTGTAATTCATAACAATATTATGTCAGAAATTCTAGTGTGTTTCAGTAGTGCTTATGATCCGTATTACCAGTTTTGGGAAATGTTTCGCCGTTTAAGGGTATGTATGTCATTTAATGATTTATGATAAATGATTAAATAGTGCAATTATGTTATTAAATCAGCATGTGTTAGGCTTACCTAGTCTTAAAGACTAGGTGCCATTACAACATCCTAAGGTGGGAAATTGGGGTCGTGATAAGGGCTCTCATTTGAAGCGAGCTTGTATATTCAAATGGCACCCATCCTCGGCAAGGGAATCACAGTGACCCCAATTGGCCATGATTGTCCAATGATTTGAAATTGAAAACTTTGGAAGAAGGAAATCAAATTGAAGGGCCTGTAAAGGCTAAATGAAGTTGAAAAGGTTTAGTCTCATGTGACTAACAGTCATGGCAAAGTTTGAAAACCAAGGGCTCTCGAATGCTCTCAGATTGAAACTTTGCAAGAAAGAAGTCAAAAGTGAAATTTCCACAAAGTCAAAATAAAGTTGAAAAGTTAAGTCCCACACGACCAACAGTCATGGGAAAGTTTGAAAAGTCAAAGGTTCTCCGGTGACAGAAATGCTATTGGTATTTAGGAAATAACTAGTTGGTATTGAAATCATCTCCAAAAGAATATGGGATGAGATCAAGTGACTGAAACACTCAAGGCCACAAAACCAACCACCGTTTTAAACTAACAATTATCCTTTATTGAAAAAATTAGAAACAGGTGCAAGTAAAAAGAGAAATCATGTGGAGATTGAAAACAACTTCGTAACACAAAAACTCTCAAAAAAGGTATTTTTCTAAAAATTCTTTCCCGCATTTTGCTTAAATCTTTAAATACATTCAAAATAATGCTATGGTAGGGCACACTAATCCCTAGTTGTTTTTTCCAATATAGGGTACACCACTCCCTAGTTGATGATTAATTTTTAGGACGTAAGGTACATCACTCCATATTCTTCTTACCAGTATAGGGTACACTAGTTCCTAGATGTATTTTCCAATATAGGGTACACCAATCACTTGTTGATGATCTTAAATGCAAGGTACACTACTCCTTGATCTCATTGCTAAAATTGGGTACACCACTTCCTATTCTCCTTACCAGTATAGGATACACTAATCCCTAGTTGTTTTTTCCAATATAGGGTACAGAACTCCCTAGTTGATGATTAATTTTTAGGACGTAAGGTACATCACTCCATATTCTTCTTACCAGGATAGGGTACACTAGTTCCTAGATGTAATTTCCAATATAGGGTACACCACTTCCTATTCTCCTTACCAGTATAGGATACACTAATCCCTAGTTGTTTTTTCCAATATAGGGTACAGAACTCCCTAGTTGATGATTAATTTTTAGGACGTAAGGTACATCACTCCATATTCTTCTTACCAGGATAGGGTACACTAGTTCCTAGATGTAATTTCCAATATAGGGTACACCACTTCCTATTCTCCTTACCAGTATAGGATACACTAATCCCTAGTTGTTTTTTCCAATATAGGGTACAGAACTCCCTAGTTGATGATTAATTTTTAGGACGTAAGGTACATCACTCCATATTCTTCTTGCCAGTATAGGGTACACTAGTTCCGAGATGTATTTTCCAATATAGGGTCCACCAATCACTTGTTGATGATCTTAAATGCAAGGTACACTACTCCTTGATCTCATTGCTAAAATAGGGTACACCACTCCCTAGTCTCCTTACTAGTATAAGTTACACCAATCCCTATCTGTGTTTTTAAATGTAGGGTACACCACTCCCTAGTTAATGATCTTAAATCCTGGGTACACCATTCCCTGATCTCATTGCTAAAATTGGGTACACCACTTCCTATTCTCCTTACCAGTATAGGATACACTAATCCCTAGTTGTTTTTTCCAACATAAGGTACACCACTCCCTAATTGATGATCTTAAATCAAGGGTACACCATTCCCTGATCTTATTGCTAAAATAGGGTACACCACTCCCTATTCTCCTACCAGTATAGGGTACACCAATCCCTAGTTGTGTCCTCTAACATAGAGTACACCACTCCCTAGTTGATAATCTTAAATACAGGGTACACCACTCCCTGATCTCATTGCTAAAATATGGTACACCATCTCTAGCCTCCTTACCAGTATAGGATTCACCAATCCCTAGTCCTGTCTTCCAACATAGGATATACCACTCCATAATTGATGATCTTAAATTCAGGGTGTACCACTCCTTGATCTCACAGCTAAAATTGGGTACATCACTCCCTGGTTTACTTACTAGTAAAGGGTTCACCAATCCTTAGATGAGTCTTCTAACATAGGGTACACCACTCCATAGTTGATGATCTTAAATGCAGGGTACCAATCCCTGGTCTCATTCCTAAATAGGGTACATCAATCCATAGTTGTGTTTCCAAAATAGGGTACACTACTCCCTAGTTGATTAATCTTAAATGCAGGGTACACCACTCTCTGATTTCACTCCTAATATAGGGTACCCCACTCCTTAGTCTCTTCACCATTATAGGGTACATCAATCCCTAGCCATGTTTTCAACGTAAGGTACACACTCCCTAGTTCATTGGTCTTAAATGCAGGGTACACAACTCCTTAATATCTTTGCTAATATAGGGTGCACCATTTCCTTGCCTCTTTATGAGTGTAGGGTACAACAATCCCTAATTTTGTTTTCCAACATAGAGTACACCTCTCCCTAGTTGATGATTGATTTTTAGGACATAGGATACACCACTCCCTAATCTCATTACCAGTGTAGGGTAAGCCAATCCCTAGCTGTGTTTTCCAACGTAAGGTACACCATTTTCTAGCCACATTTTGCCAACATATGGTACACCAATACGTGGTTGAGGAGTCATTTTGATAAAAAGGGTATACCATCCCCGAAGAATCATGATTTTCTCAAGGTACACCATTCTTGACATTTTATTTCTTGCATAAATGAGTAGTTTAGAATTTTTGTTATAGTAACTCGCAAAATTTTCTAAGGAAAACTTAGGCAGAAAATTTTGTTTGTTTTGGTGTCTAGATGGATTTTACCTTAAGGCACAAGTTTGGAAATGACCAAAAGAAGAAGTCTATATCCAGAATGAAAGAAAAGAAAAGAAAAGAAGTCGATTCAAGATGAAAAGCAGATGAAAGAAGAACATGATTTTCTCAAGACATGACTGAAGTCACGAGCATTACATCCTCCATTTTGATCAAAGAAGAAGCCACAGAAGAATAAATTAGCACATGCAGATAACAAGCATCAAGGTCTGAATCAGAGTTTGCATGAAGAACCAGTCAAAACTCAAGATCAAGCTTCAGAAGACTTATATATAGAAATTTTGTAACTCGTACCTGATAGGCATGCTTAGTTACCATCAATTTTGATTTTGGTGTAATAAAGAGTTCAACAAGCGGTAATTGCAACAAAAATAGTAAATTCACAGCTTTTTGGTAGTCCCAGCTATCAAAATACCCAGAACTACACCGACCAGATTCCTTCGTAGCCAAGGATATGCAGGAAACCTCATTTAAACTTTCAAAATGCTTCCCATGGAGTATCAAATTTGCAAAATTGTTCATGATTGCCCACTTATCTTTGCCCGAAAACTCTTCATATTTTCGAGCAAAGAGAGACATCTGTGAGCACGTAATTTTTTTCCGATATGAAAATTGCTCGTAAAACATTCCAAAATTGCCTTTAATTATTTATATAGAATTTTAGGAATTTTTCTATATTTGGTTTGTTTTGTGCATATTTGTGTTTGGTGCATCTTTAGTAGCATTTTTAAATCATAAATATGTCAAAATATTTTATATTTTTACTCTTTACAAATTTAGATTATAATTAACAATGTTAATTGCATTTCTAGGAAATACAAATATCTAGAAAAAGGTGCATTAGACACTTTGCGTATTAGTTTTTTTAAGTATCTTTCTTTGCTTTGCCAAACTAACTATATAATTAGTTAATTACTAGATCAAAATAGGTAATTTGGATAATTTTACAAATTATTTTAATTAGATCTTAGTTGCATTGTGTTTTTCATTGCATTAAAGTTGTATCTTTAAATAATGAAAATCACAAAATAATTGCGCTAGTCATTTTCCTTGCTTTTTAGCTTAGTGAATCAGTTAAAAGTTTAGCTGAATTTTAGTCAAAGTGTTAGATAAATAGATGATTAGGTAATTTGTGCAAAATTAATTCAAATTAGAGTAAGTGTTTAATTTTGAAAGAAACAAAAAGGAATAAGGACTTTTGGACATTTTAGAACAAATTGGGTCAAGACCTCAACAACACAACATTTACCAATATCCAACCCACATCCCTGCCTTTACCAAATCCAGATCCCCATCTCAATTCCTAGAAACAAGCGATGTCGTTTTGTCTATAATTGACCCCACCCAAATCAAATGGACAACGTTTCATCTCCATCCCCCATTCCTGTTAATCCAAGGGTTGAGAACCGATCCTTGATTTTGATATAATTGTCCAAAAATTAGGTTGAAGGCCTAAAGTCAGCCCTTTTTACTATCGGCCGCTATAACTACGAACCACCAGCGGAAGCCATCCGCCGCCACTCTGCCACCCATTGACCACTGGCCGAAAATCGCGTCCACCGGCCACAGTCAACCAAATGACCTCAAATCACCATTTTTCTTCTCCTCTACTCTCCTTCTACGTTCTCCTAACAAGATCAAACCCCAATTCCTACTCTGTCACCGCCTTCATAAAAAAGCTAAGTATTATGCCCTTGCTTGATTTCGGCAACTTTCTTGAGACAATAAACCTCAATATTTACCCCATTAGATAGGTCTCAAAAAGATCCATCTAGCTGTGTAGGTATTTGGTCATTTCATCATCTTCAACACATGTCAACTTGCTGTTGACCAGTTATATAGACTTGTATACATCCTCGTTTCCTTCGTTTGACTCCCATGAGTTTTTCTTTCAAGAAGATCCAGCCAAGATCCAATTTTGAGTCGGATCTATGGAGGAAAAGACCTTTGGTGGTCGAATTTCGATACAACAGGCATCACTTGCTTCTCATTGTTTCTTGTTACTCAAGATTTGGTAACTTCCTATCTCTTTGCTTCTCCAACTGTTTTATTTCTTTTCTTATTTTCCTATTCTGTTTGTTTGGTTTTGTTGAATAAGTTTTACACTAGTAATCTGTTAAGAACAACATGGTTAATTTGGAATTCGAGTTATTCTGGTGGATTGTTTACTTATGGTTCAATGGTTCTTCAGTTTAGTTTATATTGTATTTCTGATTAAGATTGCTAGATGTCAATTTTGTTGTTTATAATTAAGTTGATTCTTGTAATGACCCGGCAAATCGTTTTGAGTGTTTTAGCCCTATTTTTCCATTTACTGCTTATTCTGTGCTCAATTGTTGTTATGTGACTTTTCGGGATAGCTGGTGTGGTTACGGAGATGTTCCCAAGATTGGAAGCTTAAGTTGAAAAGGTTGACTAGATGTTGACTTATGTTTAAACGACTTCAGAATAATTTTTTGACAGTTTCAATAACTCCGTAGGGTGATTTTGGACTGAAAAGTGTGTCCGGATATTGTTTGGAAGTCCCTAGATAATTTTGGCTTGATACGACGAAAGTTTAAATATTAAAAGTTTAGAAAGTTGAGAAGTTTGACCGAGAATTGTCTCTGTGGTTGCCGGGATTGGATTTTGGTTTTGAAAGTTGGAGTAGGTCCGTTGTGTCATTTATGACTTGTGTACAAAATTTGAGGTCAATCAGAATGAATTTGATGGGTTTCAGCATCGATCATAGAAGTTGGAATTTATTAGTTCTCATAGGCTTGAATTGGGGTACGATTCGTGTTTTTGATGTGATTTAAGGCCTCAGCTAAGTTTGTATCGTGTATTAGGATTTGTTGGTATATTTGGTTAAGATCTCAGGGGCCTCGGTTGGATTTCGGGTGGTTAAAGAATCGAATTTTGAACTTAAGAATTGGCTGAAGAGTGCTGAACTGGGGTGATCGCACTTGCGAAGGTCTTGGTCAGAGGTGCGAGGCCGCGGTGCGTGGATGGCATCGCAGAAGTGAGTTTGGCAGGGTTGCTGATGGGTTCCAAGTGCGAGGGAAATGCAGCATCAGAGAGCCCGCAGAGGCGCGCGTGGTTCTGCAAAAGCGAATCTTGTTGCACAGAATCAAGTCCGCAGATGCATAACTTGTAACGACCCGATCAGTCGTTTTGAGCTCTAGCGCATCGTTCAGCAGTCTGAGGTCATGAGCAGCTTCATTTCAGGTATTGTGACTTGTACGCATGGTCGGAATTGAAATTCAGGAAGACCGGAGTTAAATTTAAAGGAAAATTCTCATTTCAGAAGCCTTAAGTTGCAGAAAATGGCTACGATTGGAATTTTGAGTAAACAACCTTGGAATCAAGATCTGAATGTTTCAGCAGGTTCGTATGATGATCTCGGACTTGGGCATATGCCCGGATCAGGTTGTGCATGACCCGGCAGTATTTTGGCGCCTATTGTGGATGTTAGCATTATAGAATCAAAAGAATAAGCCGACCCAACTTCGGTTGTATTTTAAGTCGTTCTTGCCGGGATAGCCTTAGATTATCTTTCAATTGTCAAAAGGCTATTTTTTGTGAAGAACGGGCAAGTCTGTCAGTAAGGTGTCTTTTTCCATAAAACACTTTCTCCTGGCCTCAAAATTTGTTTGGAATTGTAAAAGTGCCACGTTTACAAAAACGACCATTTTTGGTAAAGTAGCATAAAGGGGGTCATTGTCCGTTGATTTTCTTTTTGAAATTAAAAACTTGTTTTGCAAAAGAGCCCACAAGAGTCAACCCTAAACTTAACCCTACATAGGTACAAATGAATACTGTCCAGTGTGAGCACCTGATTTTTGCCCTATATATAAATTATTCCCAAAAATTTAAACAAAATAATTTTTCTTTCATTATTTTACACTTTTGTGAATTTTGTGTTATTTTCTGTTAATTATTTGCCTTTTATTTGTGCATTTTAATTCACATAAAAATATAAAATACACTTGACATTAGCATTAGGATTTAATTTCATATTTTAGGATTAATTAGTAGTTAAGTTATTTTTAAAAAAAAAGAAAATACAGAGAAAATAACAGAAATAGTCCACTTTTGCATTTCTAATTGTTAATTGTTGAATTTGTCACGAAATAATTCTTAAAACAATTTTAGGAAATAATTAGCTTAAGTTTGAAAATATACTAGGTCTTTGTTTTAATTTTTGCATTTTTACAAAATTAGGAAAAATAAAAACTATATATACAATGAAAAGAAATATATAAAGGAAATAAAAAATGAAACAAAACACATAAAAAAGGATGCCCGAATTGGGCCAATTTCAATCTATTTCGTATGGCCCAAATCATTTCCACCCGCCCAGGCCCAAATACCTCCTAACCCGGTCCACTTCAGTAAGCGACCAAACGACATCGTTTATGGCCAAGTCAATCGGGGTCGTCGAGGTTGAGATGATCAACGGCTCTGGACTGATGGTTCATATGTATTTAACGGTCGGATCATACCCCCCACCCCCGTTTCGTCATCCCAAACATACCCATTTACAGCCCTGTGTAACACCATCGTGGATCGCCGCCGAAAATCGCCCACGGCAGCGGCCCGTCACCAAATTACACCAAATTAACACCCTATACCCCTCTTCTCTTCCTCTATCCGAATCCATCACCCGTTTCATTCGAATCTTACCCCAAAGCTTCGAATATTTGATCGAAGCTTTTCCGGCCATGACTCAACCTTCTCCGTTCCCCCTTAAATTAGCACCGTAGGACCGCCATAACCTCCTCTATCGAACCCCCCAAACCCCATCCCTCGAATCTAATTGGAACGTGTCAAATTTCAAATCTAGGGTTCGAAGTTTTCAATTTTTTTTAAAAGGATTTCAAGCGTCTCTGTGGGCTTCTAATTAGTGTTATATGTTTGTTTTGGACAAAATAAACTTATAACACTAATTGGAAAACCAATTTGAGATTAACGAAGTTGAAGATTAAAAATCAGTAAGAATTCTTTTCTTTTGGTCTTCTAATTTTTTTTTAGGGTTCACTGTTCGTCGTTATTTCGTGCTATTTGTTTTAGAAGTTTTGCTTAGTCTATTCTCATTTTGTGTTTCTTCGCACTAGTTTGTTATAAGCTTGAATAATTAATTAGGGTTTCTTTTACATTCTTTAAACGAGTAATGTGTAGCATGATTTTATATTAAGTTGGTGTTTCTGATTAAGTTTAAAATTGATTAATCTCTATTTGCTTGGATTTGCTGATTGGTTTAAATTAGTTTAAATTAGTATTCTAATTTCGCTTTGATTTTATAATAATTTTGATTGTTGATTGATAACCAGAAATTCATTAAGTTAGTTTGGACTAGGATTTAAATCTGATTCTGATTTTAAATGTTTAAAATTGCTGAGTAATTGTTTAACCATGGTTGGTCGAGGGTTGGATGTTAGTTGAGGTAAGGCTAGAAATTTCAGGGTGTTTCAGGGGTATTTTAGGTGTTTGATAGTAGGATAGAATGCTGTAAGTGGAATAGAATTCTTTAGAAGCTTCTAGAATAGGACTCAAGTTAGATTTCAGCAAATTTAGGATAACAACTTGGGTAACAAAGTTAAAAAATAAGGGACTAAAAGCTGAAAATAAATAAGGACTAAAAAGAAAACTGAAAAACTGATAAGGCCTCATGAGTGCCTATAAAAGGGCATGCCCTTGCCTTCATTTGCAAGTTTTTCACCTCCAAAACTCCCCTTCATAGTTCTCTCTCTAATCTCCAGATCTAAATTTTGAAATTCAAATATTCAAAACCCAAAAATACTAGAAAACTTTCAAAAATCCAAAAACAAAACAGAAATGCAGAAAAAAATCAAAAAGTGCACTATTCCATTGGATGTTGTAGGATAATTTCGATTTCTAGCTTTTCAGTCACATCTGTTGGTTCAAGGTCTAGCTACTGGAATTTCAGAATCTATTGGTTCTATTTCGAGTGGTTTTTAGGTTCAATTGAGTCATTTTAGGCCAATCAGTTGGTATAGTCCTTTGGTAATGTGTTACTGGTTCTGGTGAAGCTGTATTTTGGTTCAAATTACTCCTATTTGATGGTTGTTGCTATTTGTGATTGCTGGCGCTGTTTTGGAGTAATTCGATAGTCTAGCTGTTGTTTTCCTACTGCTGATCTCCTTTCTTCTGTTGTGATTCGATTTACCAGGTACACATTTGAACCATGAATGGATGTAGCTTTGAGTTGAGATGCTGAAGTGAAATGCACACTCATTTGCTCTCTGATATTTGCGTGTTTATACTATCATAGTAGAAGAGGCGATCTATAATCTGTACATGCTTAGTTTACATTGGATTTGAGCGATTTATGTTTAAACTGTGTACTGGACTGTATAATTTGAACTTTGGACTGTTGAATCTGTGTTTAAGGACATGATTAGGCTTAGTATGATGCTAGATCCAGTATTACGTTTTGTGGACAAGTAAGAAGTTAGAACTATTTTGGATTCACAATCGCCCGTGAGATCAACATATGACATCTGTGTTAACTAGGATTTCAAGTTAAGGAGACATCTCAAATAACCTTGCATTGCAATAGCCTATACTTGCAGTCTTACATTTTTCAAGTAATAAGCCTGAACATTGATTTATTAATGTGAATGGAGTTAATTCAAATATAATTAGTCTGTTTTGTGTAGTATTATTACCGTTTTCAGTTTGTCCTTCACCTAGTGGAATCTAATAATCCACCAACAGTTAAATGAGTTCAAAAATCTGAGTATTAAATTGGAATTTGAGTGATCAAAGCTTCATCTGAGAGGCACTTTGAATAACATGAATAAGTTCCACTGATTATTTATACAATTGAATTGAAATTTGGTCTGGTTTAATCGTTTGGGTTCAACAGTCCATTTTCAATAAGAGTAAGTTTCAGGGCCTCAATGAATGGCCCAGGCTCAGTTGAATGCTTGCGTACGTTTGGGCCTGGGCCCAAGTCTGCTTGGTCAATTATGGTGTGCACATGATTTTAAATTTTCTCGTTGGGCTTATCTTGGAGCTCAGTGGCTGGAAAAAAGTGCAAAATCACCATTTGGTCCAATAATAAATAATTAGAGATTCTTCTTTTATTATTAGAGACAAATAAAAATAGAGAATTATAGTCGCTTATAGGTTTGCCTTTAAAAATAAAATGAGACGAGCCTCGCGACAAAAAACAAACAAATGGCGGGGCCCTCGATAAATGTTATGCTAAAAATGCCTAGACTACGGGATAGGCCGTTTAGTGAATTTCACGGCCTTCCCTAAAGATAATAATACGTTAGTCACTTTAGGTGCGCTTTTAATAATCTTACCTTCCTAAATACGGGTGCACATTTATGTGACCCAAATCCAAATCTCAACGAAGTCGAAATATGTCGAAAGTTACGGGTGCATTTATGTGATGCGATTCGAGACTTGTTTTCACGACGTTGCAATTCTCTTAAAAATAATAATAAAAGCGGTTCAAAGTTAAAAGGCATATAGATTAAAACATGTTGTAAAATCAGATAAATAAGCTAAATATGACAATTGAGCGACCGTGCTAGAACTATGGAACCCGGGAATGCCTAACACCTTCTCCCAGGTTAACAGAATTCCTTACTCGGATTTCTGGTTCGTGGACTGTTAAACAGAGTCATTCTTTTCCTCGATTCGGGATTAAATTGGTGACTTGGGACACCATAAATCTCCCAAGTGGCGACTCTGAAATTTTAACAACAAATCCCGTTCCGATTGTCCTTTAATTGGAAAAACTCCTTCACGCCTTCGCGGGGTGTAGCGAAAAAGGAGGTGTGACAGCTCTGGCGACTCTGCTGGGGATGCAAACCCAGAATCTCTAGTTCAAGGTTTAAGAATTCGAGCTTAGAATAATTGTTACGTTTGGCTTTATCTGATTTGCTTACATGTTTCATGCCTTATGTGCTAACTGCTTTACCGCTTTGATATTATTTGAACTGTATATATAAAATGTGTCGAAACCCTTCTCTTCTCACCTCTGGGGATGTGCTTACTGGTTGAGACTCCCTATTCTATTAGTGTCAATACCTTGAAATAAGAAAGAGGACGGAGATGTTACTAAGCCGGATGGCCTTTTGGTTCCCGGTACGTAGCCCCCTCCTCGACTCGAGTTGTCCGCTCGGGTACACAGTCCAGAACATATACCCAGGTTTTGAACCTAGAATAACTTGACTCCATGCCATATTCCTAGTAGGAGCGCTTATTTGCATCACGTGCATATGACTTAGGGGACTCAACACAAGGGTTGGGTCCGTCTAGGATAGGTAACCGGATATGAAACGACCACCATGATGCATTTTACGTGTTGCATTTATTTGTCTCGGACTCGCATGCTGACCGGCTTGAATATTTAGGAAAAGTGAAAAGAAATAATAGTGTAGAGAGTTAGTTACATGATTTAGCAAAAACCAATGTCAAAATAGAGTCGAAACTCTGCCAAATTTTTGAGAAAAAAATGAAGAAAGAAGAAAAGAGAAAAAGGAATATTTGTTCTTACAAAAATGGTTTGTTTTATTTGTCAGTAAAAAAGAAAAATAAAACAAAAGAGTTTTATTTTTCAAATAGCTTTTTAATAAGAAAATATAAAAAGAGTCATGTTTTTCGAAATAGTGTATTTGTCGAAAAGAGTCTTGTTGTCGAAAATAGTTAGTTTATTTGCCCGAACTACGCAGGTTTGATTCTCACCAGATGTGAGATACGTAGGCAATCCTCATCGGGTCCAACCACCCCTTTGCAAAATTAGCCAAAAATACCAAATTTTAATAAGTCAGGTGATGCCATTCTTGTTGGAATATAAGCCGAATGTCCCCAAAAGGGCACCGGAAGGCTATTTTTGCAAGAACGGCCACTTTGAGTCATTTCCCAACGGTTAGCGGGCACAACCCTAAAATCTTCTCCTCGAAGAGCTGAAAGGCTGTATCTGCAAAAATCGATTTTTATTTTTGGAAATTAGAACTGTGAATGAAAAACAGTGTCCTTTTTTCTTTTAGGTCAAAATAAGTGATTAAATCAGCTTAATAAATGTGCAAGATGAGCACGAATCTAAATGAACCTTTCTCAATCATGCATAAAATCCCTTTGGAGTTACGTCTATGGTGGAACGATTTAGGAGGCGAAGGGCAAGATGAAGTCAAGAAATATTTGAAAGGGCTTACCGGTTTGCTAGAGATTGTGCCTCGGGGAGATATTATCAGAGCACGGGTTACATGTTGGGACCCGGCACATAACGTGCTCCATTTTTCAGACTTTGAGCTTACCCCGACATTAGAGGAAATAGCTGGCTACATCGGAAAAGATGAGGTTCCTTTAAGGCATAAGTACTTGGTTGCCCCGAGAACTGTAGCCGTGCACAGATTTCTAGACTCTCTGAAGATAATCAGGACCGTCCACAACACAGATCTGGCAAATGGCTTTTGCGCTCCAAACTTCATATATCACAAATATGGCCACATCGGGGGGTTCAACAACCCAGAAAGCAAGATATGTAGCAAAGGAAACCGCCAAAAGTGGGAGGAGCATAAACGTTTCACTTTTATGGTGGTTTTTCTGGGAATTTTGGTATTTCCAAGGAAAGACGGGAACATTGACATAAAAATAGCCGGGGTCGTCAGCACATTAATTACTCAAGCTAAAAGTACTCTTGCGCCTATGATATTAGCCGACATCTTTCGTGCTCTTATAGCCTGCAAGGCCGGGGAAGATTTCTTTGAGGGGTGCAGTCTACTGTTACAAATATGGATGATCGAGCATCTGTGCCATCGTCCTCAGTTCTTGAGCTACGGGTCTCCAGAGAAAACATGCATAGAAGAGTTCTACACAAGGATTAAAGGGGTTAATTTTTTGGAAGGATTCACGGGTTGGACGACATACTTTCGATCCCTCACTGCTAGTCAAATAGAGTGGACATTTGGATGGTTGCCCGTTGATGAAATCATATATATGCCAGCAGAACGGCCGCATTTCCTCTTGATGGGTCTTCGAAGCATTCAGCCTTACGCCCCGTATCGGGTGCTGAGACAACTCGGGAGATGCCCGATAGTGACCAAAGATGAGATAAGAACACGATAATGAGGTTGCGGGATTGAGGAAGAAGGTCATTACCGCAGAAAACAAAATGATCAAACAAGCAAAAAAGTTCAAGGTTGAAAGGGAGCACTGCTATACAACATTAGCACAATTAGAAATAGACCTGTAATAACTCCAGGAGCGAAATCAGCAGACTTTGGAGGCCAGGGCCGAACAAATAGGGTGGCTTCTTTAAGAAAAAGGCATAATCAGAGAAAGAATCCTAGCTATTGCTCATTACGTCACCAGGAAATGCCAAATATGCGAGAACATGACTCAGACTGCCTTCTTTTCCTCAGTGATGATATTTGTGAAACAGATAATGAGTGAACTGGACAGACTCCAAGGGGAACTTGCATATAGGCCCGCGGCGAGACCGAACGATGTCCCGCGGGCACCAGGAGCTTTATTGTATTCATGATTGTCATTAGAGTCTGTATTTTCTTTCGCTAGAGTTTGTCAGTTATCTGAGTCTGTATTTTCTTTTCGAGTCAGTCTACACTTTTATTTTAAAGTGGAATAATTGTTGATAGAGTTTGTAGCCCGTCTTGTCATTTAGAGTTTGTTAGCTGTCTTAATGCGTCAGTCTTGAGTCCTTGTAATTGAAATGCTTGCTATTAGTAAAATTAAAAATTCCAAAGACATTGTTGTTTCTATTTTGCATTTATTGCATTTGATCTGATTCAGGCATGTCACAATGCGTAGGCAATCTCCATAGATCTGACCATATCCATATGAAAAGAGAAAATACAGTGAGAATAAACAGCCAAAAAGAAAAGAAGAGCGGAAAAACAAAAGAAAAAAGACGAGAGAGAAAAAGAGAAACAAAAGAGAAGAAAATCCATAACAAAGAGACAATGGAAAAACAAAAACAAAGAAACAAAGGTAAGAATAAAAGAAAGACATCACAGTCGAGAATAAATAAAGCCGGGATGATGCAAGCGATCGAACAAATGCATAATAGAAATCGTTAACTGCCTAGGCGCATTCATTCCCCAAATGTG
>MU682786.1:50313-96558 GCA_026770625.1 Nicotiana glauca | reverse complement strand
CCCACTACCAGCTTATCCTGCTAACCCTGCCTACATCCCACCATTAGCTCAGCCACAAGATCCTACCACAGTGAATTCCACTCCGTCCTACCCTACCTACCAGCAATACTATGCAACTACTTCCCAAACACCACCACCTCCACCACCCAAACAAATCCCATGCCCTCCACCTCCAACCACTCCTATGTTTGTGGCTCCTCCACCCGCCACATTACAAAGATCTTCTAGTGAACCCCTGTTCCAAACCCAGGAAACCAACTATTACCCACCTGAACCCACCTTCAAACCTCCAGAACCATATCCTTACATTCCCCGTCTTGATATATCAATTGAAGAAGAGAAGCCTCCCAAAAACCCTGAGCATGAGGAGATGATACAAAAGGTGAAAATCTTGGAGCAATCGTTCAGAAATATGCAAGGTCTAGGAGGACAAGTCAGTGTGGCCTACAAAGACTTGTGCTTGTTTCCGGACGTCCAGTTGTCTGCGGGATTCAAATTACCCAAGTTTGATCTGTACGACGGACATGGTGACCTAATAGCCCATCTGCGGGGATTTTTCAGTAAGATGAGAGGCACTGGGGGAAGGGATGAGTAATTAATGGCATACTTTAGTCAAAGTCTCAGTGGTCCTGCTTTGGAATGGTACACATGGCAAGATCATGCTCGATGGTACACCTAGGATGATTTGGCCTAGGCATTCGCAGGCCATTTTCAGTATAATTTAGAGATTGTCCCGGACCGACTGTCATTGACCAAAATTGAGAAGAAGCCGGGGGAAAGCTTCAAAGAGTACGGTTTTCGGTGGTGAGAACAGGCCGCAAGAGTTGATCCTCCAATGAAGGAAGGCGAGATGGTCGATTATTTTCTGCAGGCTTTGGAACCTACGTACTATGGTCATCTGGTGTCGGCAGTTGGGAAAATTTTTAATGAGGTAGTGAAAATGGGAAGTATGGTGGAAGAGGGTCTCAAGACTAACAAAATTATGAGCTATTCGGTGATTAAAGCAACTACCTAGACCATCCAGAGCGACACTGGAGGGGTATTGGTAAAGAAGAAGAAGGAAGATGTTACAGTAGTGGAATCAAGAGCTTGGTCCAGGGGTCCATCACCATATTATCACCAACCACGCCCCCATCCCCAAACCTACCCACACAACCCATATGGCCTACCATAACACTACTATCCACCTCCTGCCCCCCATTTCTCTGTTCACCATGCCCAAACATACCCCCAATCTTAGGCGCCATGGCATGTACCCTCCCCACAAAATACTTACCATACTCAAAATACCTACCCACCTCCGAGAGCCTACAAAAACCCCCACTGGACCCGGTTTTCGACCCAACCCTATTTCTAAAAATGATAGGATGCAGAAGAAGAAAACTTTCACTCCATTGGGAGAATCTTACACCAGCTTATACCACAGATTGAGACAATTGGGCATGTTAAGTCCGATTGAACCCAAAAAACCAAATCCTCCCCCAAGGAACCTGGAACATTCGGTAAGTTGCGAGTATTGCTCGGGTGCCCCGGGGCATGATACAGAGAAGTGCTGGCATTTGAAAACAGCCATCCAGGAGCTCATTGATACCCGCCGAATTGAGGTGCAGGCTCCAGAGATGCCTAACATCACTCAGAACCCGTTGCCAACCCATCATGAGACTCATATGATTGAGTTAGTGCAAAAGGGGGAATATAAGAAGCCGTCACAAACTGTGATGATGGTCAAGGCCAGTGAAGACAAGTCACATGGGAAACCAACCAGTGGGAGAGAATTGATGAAGGAAGGAGAGACAGTTAGAAAACCAGTGGGGGTGATAAAGAAGGAGCCATTGAACAGTGATGCGGTAAAATAAGAGCCAGTCAAAGTGATGGTACCACGAGCAGTTGTCAAGCCCGTTGTCATCGTGAAAGGGGCTCACACGGAGCCGATTATCATTAAGCCAGTGACTCAGTTACCAATTGTCAGTGAAATGGCCGTCCCATAGAATTATGGCCGAGTGACTGTGACATATAAAGGGAAGGAAGTTAGAGAAGAATTTTGTGAAACCCATGGGCTTACTCGTTTAGGGAGATGCTTCGCCCCTGAAGAGTTGAGAAAGGTTAAAGCAGCCAAAGATAATCCAGCACCAGTAAAAAGGGCCATAACTGAAGAAGAGGCAGAAGAATTCTTAAAGAAGATGAAGGCGCAAGATTATTCCATTGTAGAACAGCTGAGGAAAACCCTAGCACAGATTTCATTGCTGTCTCTATTGATCCATTCGGACGAGCACCGCCGGTCGTTGATGAAGATTCTAAATGAAGCCCATATTCTGGATAAGATCTCTATGAATCATCTGGAGAAAAAAGCAAACAAAATTTTCGAGGTCAATAGGGTTACATTTTTTGATGATGAGTTACCCTTGGAGGGTACCGAGCATAATAGAGCACTACCTCACAGTGAAATGTTAAGACTCTATGGTTACCCGGGTGCTGATTGACAACGGGTCCAGTGCAAACATTTGCCCTCTATCCACCCTAGAAAAGTTAAAAGTGGACAGTGAGAGGATCCACAAGAATAGTATTTGCGTGCAGGGATTTGATGGAGGAGGAAGGACACAGTCGGGGATATTGTGTTGGAACTGACAATAGGACCAGTTGAATTTACTATGGAGTTCTAGGTGCTCGACGTGACTGTTTCTTACAATCTCTTGCTAGGCCGACCTTGGATTCATGCATCAAAAGCAGTGCCGTCTACCTTGCATCAGATGATCAAATTCGAGTGGGACTGGCAGGAAATTATTGGGAATGGGGAGGATAGTTCATGTAATACCATTATGCCTTTCGACGAAGCCGAGGACGACAAAGGTCCATGGGTTTACCAAGTCTTGGATACAGTATCAGTTGCAAAAATCTCGGAAGGAGAGTGTATTCCTGTGCCCAGGGTAGCTGCTGCATCTGTCATGGTGGCTTCGGAAATGATAAAGAATGGATTCTTACCTGGAAAGGGCTTGGGTGCTTCATTGCAGGGCATCATACAACCGGTATCTCTTCCGGGAAACCTTGATACTTTTGGGTTAGGATTCAAACCCACTGCTGCTGACATAAGGCAAGCTAAGAAGATGAAAAAGAGAACATGGACTCTTCCAAAACCCATTCTCCGCCTGTCTCGTTCCTTTGTCCAGCCTGGTACTAAGAGGCGCCCAGCAATGGTGATGCCCCATTATGTGGTGATGAAACCCAGCAAGGAGCTGATTGATAGATTTGAGAAGCTGTTTGATGATGTGAATGTGGTGGAGGCAGGCGAAGGTCCGAGCAAGGCAGATGTGCAGTTCGTGAGGCCCCATGCAAAGCTTAATAATTAGGAATCTACTCCTCTTCCTACCCGGAGGGAGTCGTGGTAGTTAGTTTTGATTTTCCTTTCAGTTTAATCTGGATTATTCCTAAGGTTGTAATTCAGATACTATGTTCCGTCCGTTTGGCTGAGTTAAACCTTGTTATCTTACAATTTTAATGAAATGAAATTTCTTTCCTTTTTCATTCCTGATAGCCTTTATTTTGTCTTTCTTTTCTTTCTTGTACAGTCCCTTTTATGCTGGTTTCACTGATGTGTCATGCATGAGGAGTCTTTAGCCCAGTCTTGAATACCAATCTAACTCCAAAATAATAATACAAGAAATTGAGTGTGATGACGAGATAGAATATGATGATGAGGAAGCCTTTGAAGAAATCAGTAAAGAATTAAGCCAATTTGAAAAAAAACCCAAACCTAATCTGAACGACACAGAGGCAATCAATTTAGGGGATCAGGAGAATGTACGGGAAACAAAAATAAGTGTCCATTTGAAGCCTCCGCTCAGAGAAGAGATAATCAAAGCATTGCTTGAGTACAAAGATATTTTTGCATGGTCATATGACGATATGCCGGGTTTAGGTACCGATTTGGTGGTCCACAAACTGCCCACTGACCCAGCGTGCCCTCCTGTCAAGCAGAAGCTGAAGAAATTTAAAACAGATATCAGTGTGAAAATCAAAGAAGAGGTCACCAAGCAGTTTAATGCGAAAGTCATCCAGGTCACTCGGTATCCCACCTGGTTAGCTAATATTGTGCCTGTGCCAAAGAAGGATGGAAAGACCAGAGTGTGCGTTGATTACTGTGATCTCAATAAGGCGAGTCCAAAAGACAACTTCCCACTGCCAAACATCCACATATTGATTGACAATTGTGATAAACATGAGATTGGTTCCTTCGTGGATTGTTATGTGGGTTATCACCGGATTTTGATGGATGAGGAAGATGCGGAAAAGACGACATTCATCACGCCTTAGGGAACGAATCGTTATAGGGTCATGCCATTTGGGTTGAAGAATGCAGGGGCAACATACATGAGGGCGATGACCACCATGTTCCATGACATGATACATCGGGAAATTGAGGTCTACGTAGATGACGTGATCATAAAGTCAAGGAAGCAATATGACCATGTTAAAGACCTGAGGAAGTTTTTCTAGAGGCTCCGCAGGTACAACCTCAAACTTAATCCAGCGAAGTGTGCATTTGGAGTTCCGTCGGGGAAGTTGTTGGGGTTCGTGGTAAGTTGACGCGGTATTGAGTTAGACCCGTCCAAGATCAAAGCCATTCAGGAATTACCGCTGCCAAGAAGCAAGAAAGAAGTGATGAGTTTGCTTGGTAGGTTGAATTATATTAGCAGGTTCATCGCCCAGCTTACAACAACTTGCGAGCCCATCTTTAAGCTGCTAAAGAAAGATGCTACGGTCAGATGGATAGATGAATGTCAGGCAGCATTTGACAGGATTAAAGAGTATTTGGCCAGTCCACCTGTGTTGGTTCCGCCAGACCCGGGAAGACCCTTGATCCTTTATTTGACAGTTTTAGATAACTCTTTTGGCTGTGTACTGGGGCAACATGATGTCACAGGAAAGAAAGAGCAAGCGATTTACTACTCAGCAAGAAGTTCACATCTTACGAGGCGAAGTACACCCAACTTGAGAGGACATGTTGTGCTTTAACCTGGGTAGCGCAAAAATTGAAACATTACTTGTCAAAATATACCACCTATCTCATCTCTAGGTTGGACCCATTGAAGTACATTTTTTAGAAGCCCTTGCCCACAGGGAGGCTCACGAAGTGGCAAATCTTGCTAACGGAATTTGATATTGTCTACGTGACCCGTACTGCGATGAAAGCACAAGCGGTGGCTGATCATCTAGCCGAGAACCCAGTTGATGATGAATATGAACCTTTGAAGACATACTTCCCTGATGAGGAGAAAATGCATGTCGAGGAATTAGAACAAGTCGAAAAGCCAGGGTGAAAGTTGTTCTTTGATGGGGATGCCAATACCAAAGGCGTCGGGATAGGAGCGGTACTTATTTCTGAGACAGGGCAGCACTACCTTGTTGCAGCTCAACTCCACTTCTACTGCACCAATAACATGGCTGAATACAAGGCATGTATCTTGGGTTTGAGGTTGGCCATAGACATGGGTGTCCTGGAGATCTTGGTCATTGGAGGCTCGGATCTTCTGGTGCACCAGATTCAGGGAGAATGGGAGACACGAGACTTAAAGCTCATACCGTACGGGCAGTGTTTGCATGAACTTTGTCAACGATTTCAGTCGATAGACTTCAGGTATATTCCAAGGATTCATAATGAAGTTGTTGATGCTTTGGCCACTTTGGCATCAATGTTGCATCATCCAGATAAGGCTTATGTGGACCCGTTGCAGATTCAGGTCCGAGATCAGTATGCCTATTGTAACATGGTGGAAGAAGAGCTTGAAGGTGAGCCGTGGTTTCATGATATCAAAGAATACCTCAGGGTGGGAGTATATCCAGCACAGGCCACAGGGGATTAAAAGAGAGCAATTCGACGTTTGGCAAGCAGTTTTTTCTTCAGTGGAGGAGTGTTGTACAAAAGAACTCCAAATCTTGGTTTATTGAGGTGCATGGATGCTAAACAGGCCACAGCTATCATGACCGATGTACATGCAGGAGTTTGTGGACCTCATATGAGTTGATATGTATTGGCAAAGAAGATTCTCCGAGCGGGTTATTATTGACTTACTATGGAACGAGATTGTATCAGTTTCATGCATAAGTGTCATCAATTCCAGGTACACGGAGATTTGATTCATTCTCCACCATTTGAATTGCATACAATGTCAGCACCATGGCCCTTCGTTGCTTGGGGAATGGATGTCATTAGGCCGATCGAGCCAGCGGCGTTAAATGGGCACAGGTTTATTCTGGTAGCCATTGATTATTTCACTAAGTGGGTTGAAGCGAAAACTTTCAAATCGGTGACTAAGAAGGCAGTGGTTGATTTTGTGCATTCGAATATCATTTGTCGATTCGGAATCCCGAAGGTAATTATCACATACAATGGTGCCAATCTCAATAGCCATCTGATGGCAGAGACATGTCAGCAGTTTAAGATCACGCACCGCCGTTCCACCCCATATCATCCTAAGGCGAATGGAGTGGTTGAGGCAACTAACAAGAACAACAAGAAGATACTTCGGAAAATGGTGGAAAGGTCCAGGCAATGGCATGAGAAGTTACCTTTCGCCCTGTTAGGCTATCATACTAGTGTTCGCACTTCAGTAGGGGCGACTCCTTATTCATTGGTATACGGTACGGAAGCAGTAATACCCGTAGAGGTTGAAATACCATCCCTTCGGATTATCGCCGAGGCAGAAATTGATGATGTTGAATGGGTCAAGGCCCGCTTGGAACAATTGAGCTTGATTGATGAAAAGAGACTGATAGCAGTATGTCACGGACAGTTGTACAAACAAAGAATGGCAAGAGCATATAACAAGAAAGTGCGTCCGCGGACGTTTGAAGTAGGGCAATTGGTGTTGAGGCGTATCCTACGTCACTAGGCTGAGGCAAAAGGAAAGTTCGCCCCCAACTGGCAGGGGCCATTTGTTGTAACCCGAGTATTGTCCAATGGTGCATTATATCTGACAGATGTGGAAGGGAAATGTGTATAAATGGCTATCAACTCTGATGCAGTCAAGCGATACTATGTGTGATTTCTTTGTCTAATTGTACTTAATTGTATTTGGCATGTTTTGAGATTGAAATGATGAAGGCATTTTGTTCTGCTATCCAAACACTTTATCCTTTGTTATCCCTTTAAGACTTATTCTATTTTCCTTCGTACCCCTCTTTTGGAATCAATAACAAAACTCGGAAGCCCGAGTGGTGAAAATCAGCGGAGAAATAAGAGAAAAACAGTCCAAAAGAAAAGAAAAAGAAAAAGAAAAGAAAAGGAAAGAGAAGAAAAAAGAGAAAAGAAAAGAAAAGAAAAGAAAAGAAAAGAAAAGAAAAGAAAATAAAAAAAAAACTGAAAAGAAGAAAGAAAAAAGGTGGAAGAAAGGATAGATCACAACAACAAAAGTAATTTCTATGACCTGAACTACGTTTGACTTGATCCCGAAAGGGTACGTAGGCAGCCTCTCTCTGGGGTTCAGTCACACCAAATAAAAGTCCGAAGATCCCCAAGAAAGAAACTGGGGAAGAAGTTGTGATTCTTGTAAGAAAGGCTGATTCCGAAAGTTGTAACGTTAAACCCGTGGTTGAATTATTTTGAGCCTCTATACCATTCTTTCTAAACCCCATCCAAAAGCCGCATTACGGTCCAAAGAAAGACCTTCCGATCAATCTTCAAGAAGTGCCAATGCGAGAATGAAAAGTGATTCATGTTAGGGGCAACACTCTGGTACCAGAAGAGAAATGGTGAAAATGAGAGAGTCTTATTGGTGAAAGCCCTCACGGGCACCATAAGGCGACGTGAGCTAAGAGAAATAAAAAATGAGAGTCTTATTGGTGAAAACCCTCACGGGCACCGTAAGGTGAAGTGAGTTTTGAGAATAAAAGAGTCTTGTCGGTAAAAACCCTCATGGGCACTGTAAGGCGAAGGTGAGTTTTCAGATAGGCAAATGAAGCAAGTCTGTGGTTGACGGTTGCTCGGAACATGGCAAGCCGAGCAGGGTTTGGGTTTTGGAAAAAGTCAGGTTAAGAAAGTCTGGAATAGCAAATGTGGCAATTGAAAGTGGATTGGTTGGACAGACTAGGCTGGTTAATCCAAATGCATGGCACGATCAATGGTACCAGCCGTTCCACTCAGATAAGTCTTCTTCTTTTCTTTCTTCATTACAAATCATCCGTTTTCGGATTCTCTGTATCCTCAACCCTCGAGGTCATTGCATTTCATTCTTTCGAGGTCCGTCTTTAAGATGTTTTAGTGTCAATTCTGTTCAAAACAAAAGGGGAAGAATGTCAAAACTAACTACTAGTTTCCCAGTTGCAAGGCACAACAGGGTCAGAATATATCAAAGATGAACTAGGACATGAAGAACCGCTGGAAGTTTCATCGGTGGATCAATCAGATAATTATGGAGAAGAAGCAAAGTTTCAGATAGAGGGGTCAGAAACACAAAACATCAATACGGGATAGAACATTTGGGTCATCAAAGTTAGGGATTTGGAATTCGGTCAGGAAGCCGAGGAGGTTCAGGGCAAGTCCAGGAAGCAGGTCGGAGTAAAGCCCGAGTAGCAAGGACATAACCAGCAAGAATGCCAGCAACTAACCACCATTTTATATTAACAAATTGTTCTTTAGTTGAGACAGGGGCAAAAAATTTTCTTTGTTTGTCTATTTTGTTGAAGTCAGGCGCCCACCTGGAGAACAAGGGAATACATTTCAAGTTCAGCAGTCAGGCGCCCACCTGGAGAACAAGGGAATACATTTTAAGTCTCAGCAGCCAGGCGCCCACCTAGAGAATAAGGGAAGTACAATACAAAATTTTCAAGTTTTAAATATTTGGCAACATAACGCGCCCAGTCATCAAACTAGGGCAGAAAATTTTCTTTGTTTGTCTATTTTGTTGAAGTCAGGCGCCCACCTGGAGAACGAGGGAATACATTTCAAGTTCAGCAATCAGGCGCCCACCTGGAAAACAAGGGAAGTACGGTTCAAATTTTAGCTTTCAATTTTAATATTTGATAACATGATGGGCCCAGTCACCAGACTGGGTAGAAACTTTTCTTTGTTTGTCTATTTTGCTGTAGTCAGGAGCCCACCTGGAGAACAAGGGAATACATTTTAAGTTTCAACAACCAGGCGCCCACCTGGAAAACAAGGGAATACTTTTCAAGCATTGCAGTCAGGAGCCCACCTGGAGAACAAGGGAATACATTTGAAGTTTCAGCAGTCAGGCGCCCACCTGGAAAATAAGGGAATACTTTTCAAGCGTTGCAGTCAGGAGCCCACCTGGAGAACAAGGGAGTACTTTTGAAGTTTCAGCAGTCAGGCACCTACCTGGAAAACAAGGGAATACTTTTTAAGCGTTGCAGTCAGGAGCCCACCTGGAGAACAAGGGAGTACTTTTCAAGTGTTGCAGTCAGGAGCCCACCTGGAGAACAAATGAGTACTTTTCAAACGTCAGCAATTAGGAGCCCGCTTGGAGAATAGAGGCACATATGTCAAATTTCAGCAGTCAAGCATCACTCGGAGGAATGACAAAACATCTCCAATCACAATTCAAGGCAACAATAAGGATTCCAACGGAAGATTTCAAGTTCAAGGCAACACCAGAGCAAGTTTGAAGACATAGATAAGACCCTTTTGTAATTCATAGATCATAGCATAGGCTAGCTGCTTTTATTTTGACATGGTGTAATAAAGAGGTCAGCGAGCAGTAGCAGCAGCAACAGCAGTGAAATCACAGTTCCTGGTAGTCCCAGCTACCAAACCTTCCCGAACTACACTGACCTGATTCCTGTTTAGCCCAGGATATGTAGGCAGCCTCTGAAGCATGGTGCGGTCAAACTTTTCAAAAATGCTTCACACAGAATATACAAACGGGCAAAAATCTCTCGTATTTGCTCACTTATCTTTGCCCGAAAACTATTCATGTTTCCTAGCAAAGAGGGGCAGCTGTGAGCACGTGATTTTTGTCCTATATATAAATTATTCCCAAAAATTCAAACAAAATAATTTTTCTTTCATTATTTTACACTTTTGTGAATTTTGTGTTATTTTCTGTTAATTATTTGCATTTTATTTGTGCATTTTAATTCACATGAAAACATAAAATACACTTGAATTAGCATTAGGATTTAATTTCATATTTTAGGATTAATTAGTAGTTAAGTTGTTTTTAATAAAAACAAAATACAGAAAAAATAACAAAAATAGTCCACTTTTGCATTTCTAATTGTTAATTGTTGAATTTGTCACGAAATAATTCTTAAAACAATTTTAGGAAATAATTAGCTTAACTTTGAAAATATACTAGGTCTTTATTTTAATTTTTGCATTTTTACAAAATCAGGAAAAATAAAAAATATATATACAATGAAAAAAAAAAAGAAATAAAAAACGGCAGCCCGAATTGGGCCAATTTCAATCTATTTCATATGGCCCAAATCATCTCCACCCGCCCAGGCCCAAATATCTCCTAATCCGGTCCGCTTCAGTAAGCGACCAAACGACACCGTTTATGGCCAAGTCAATCCAGGCCGTCGAGGTTGAGATGGTCAACGGCTCTGGACTGATGGTTCATATGTATTTAACGGTCGGATCATACCCCCCACCGCTGTTTCATCGTCCCAAACATACCCATTTACAGCCCTGTGTAACACCACCGTGGACCGCCGCCAGAAATCACCCACGCCGGTGGCCCGTCGCCAAATTACCCCAAATTAACACCCTATACCCATCATCTATTCCTCTATCCGAATCCATCACCCGTTTCCTTCGAATCTTACCCCAAAGCTTCGAATATTGGATCGAAGCTTTTCCAGCCATGACTCAACCTTCTCCGTTCCCCCTTAAATTAACACCGTAGGACCGCCATAACCTCCTCTATCGAACCCCCCAAACCCCATCCCTCGAATCTAACCGGAACGTGTCAAATTTTAAATCTAGGGTTCGAAGTTTTCAATTTTTTTAAAAGGATTTCAAGCATCTCTGTGGGCTTCTAATTAGTGTTATATGTTTGTTTTGGACAAAATAAACTTATAACACTAATTGGAAAACCAATTCGAGATTAAACAAGTTGAAGATTAAAAATCAGTAAGAATTCTTTTCTTTTGGTCTTCTAATTTTTTTTTAGGGTTCACTGTTCGTCGTTGTTTCGTGCTATTTGTTTTAGAAGTTTTGCTTAGTCTATTCTCATTTTGTGTTTCTTCGTACTAGTTTTTTATAAGCTTGAATAATTAATTAGGATTTCTTTTACATTCTTTAAACCAGTAATGTGTAGCATGATTTTATATTAAGTTGGTGTTTCTGATTAAGTTTAAAATTGATTAATCTCTATTTTCTTGGATTTGCTGATTGGTTTTGATTAGTTTAAATTGGTATTCTAATTTTGCTTTGATTTTGTAATAATTTTGATTGTTGCTTGGTAACCTGAAATTCATTAAGTTAGTTTGGACTAGGATTTGAATCTGATTCTGATTTTAAATGTTTAAAATTGCTGAGTAATTGTTTAACCATGGTTGGTCGAGGGTTGGATGTTAGTTGAGGTAAGGCTAGAAATTTCAGGGTGTTTCAGGGGTATTTTAGGTGTTTGATAGTACGATAGAATGCTGTAAGTGGAATAGAATTCTTTAGAAGCTTCTAGAATAGGACTCAAGTTAGATTTCAGCAAATTTAGAATAACAACTTGGGTAACAAAGTTAAAAAATAAGGGACTAAAAGCTGAAAATAAATAAGGACTAAAAAGAAAACTGAAAATCTGATAAGGCCTCATGAGTGACTATAAAAGGGCATGCCCTTGCCTTCATTTGTAAGTTTTTCAGCCTCCAAAACTCCCCTTCATAGTTCTCTCTCTAATCTCCAGATCTAAATTTTGAAATTCAAATATTCAAAACCCAAAAACACTAGAAAACTTTCAAAAATCCAAAAAACAAAACAAAAATGCAGTAAAAAATCAAAAAAGTGCACTATTCCATTGGATGTTGTAGGATAATTTCGATTTCTAGCTGTTCAGTCACATCTGTTGGTTCAAGGTCTAGCTACTGGAATTTCAAAATCTATTGGTTCTATTTCGAGTGGTTTTTAGGTTCAATTGAGTCATTTTAGGCCAATCAGTTGGTATAGTCCTTTGGTAGTGTGTTACTGGTTCTGGTGAAGCTGTATTTTGATTCAAATTACTCCTATTTGTTGGTTGTTGCTGTTTGTGATTGTTGGTGCTGTTTTGGAGTAATTCGATAGTCTAGTTGTTGTTTTCCTGTTGCTGATCTCCTTTCTTCTGTTGTGATTCGATTTACCAGGTACACATTTGAACCATGAATGGATGTAGCTTTGGGTTGAGATGCTGAAGTGAAATGCACACTCATTTGCTTTCTGATATTTGCGTGTTTATACTATCATAGTAGAAGAGGCGATCTATAATCTGTACTTGCTTAGTTTACATTAGATTTGAGCGATTTATGTTTAAACTGTGTACTGGACTGTATAATTTGAACTTTGGACTATTGAATCTGTGTTTAAGGACACGATTAGGCTTAGTATGATGCTAGATCCAATATTACATTTTGTGGACAAGTAAGAAATTAGAACTAGTTTGGATTCACAATCGCCCGTGAGATCAACATATGACATCTGTGTTAACTAGGATTTCAAGTTAAGGAGACATCTCAAATAACCTTGCATTGAAATAGCCTATACTAGCAGTCTTACATTTTGCAAGTAATAAGCCTGAACATTGATTTATTAATGTGAATGGATCTAATTCAAATATAATTAGTCTGTTTTGTGTAGTATTATTACCATTTTCAGTTTGTCCTTCACCTAGTGGAATCTAATAATCCACCAACAGTTAAATGAGTGCAAAAATCTGAGTATTAAATTGGAATTTGAGTGATCAATGCTTCATCTGAGAGGCACTTTGAATAACTTGAATAAGTTCCAGTGATTATTTATACAATTGAATTGAAATTTGGTCTGGTTTAATCGTTTGGGCTCAACAGTCCATTTTCAAGAAGAGTAAGTTTCAGGGCCTCAATGAACGGCCCAGGCTCAGTTGAATTCTTGCGTACGTTTGGGCCTGGGCCCAGGTCTGCTCGGTCAATTATGGTGTGCACATGATTTTAAATTTTCTCGTTGGGCTTATCTTGGAGCCTAGTGGCTGGAATAAAGTGCAAAATCACCATTTGGTCCAATAATAAATAATTAGAGCTTCTTCTTTTATTATTAGAGACAAATAAAAATAGAGAATCATAGTCGCTTATAGGTTTGCCTTTAAAAATAAAATGAGACGAGCCTCACGACACAAAACAAACAAATGGCGGGGCCCTCAATAAATGTTATGCTAAAAATGCCTAGACTACGGGATAGGTCGTTTAGCGAATTTCACGGCCTTCCCCAAAGATAATAACACGTTAGTCACTTTAGGCGCGCTTTTAATAATCTTACCTTCCTAAATACGGGTTCACATTTATGTGACCCAAATCCAAATCTCAACGAAGTCGAAATATGTCGAAAGTTGCGGGTGCATTTATGTGACGCGATTCGAGACTTGTTTTCACGACGTTGCAATTCTCTTAAAAATAATAATAAAAGCGGTTCGAAGTTAAAAGGCATATAGATTAAAACATGTTGTAAAATCAGATAAATAAGCTAAATATGATAGTTGAGCGACCGTGCTAGAACCACGGAACCCGGGAATGCCTAATACCTTCTCCCAGGTTAACAGAATTCCTTACTCGGATTTCTGGTTCGCGGACTGTTAAATAGAGTCATTATTTTCCTCGATTCAGGATTAAATCGGTGACTTGGGACACCATAAATCTCCCAAGTGGCGACTCTAAAATTTTACTAACAAATCCAGTTCTGATTGTCCTTTAATTGGAAAAACTCCTTCACGCCTTCGCGGGGTGTAGCGAAAAAGGAGGTGTGACATCCAGAACCCATCATAAATGAATAAGATCTAGAACCCGTCACAATTGGTCATAGAACAAGGTCAGCTGCAGCTTCGCATGTGGTGGAATGATTTAGATAAAGATGGCCAGGATTGGGTAAAAACATAGTTGGGTTCCCTTATAGACATCATGAGCATCGAACCCCGAGATGATCTAATCAAAGCCTTGGTAATCTTTTGGGATCCTATCCACAACGTGTTTCGTTTCTCAGATTTCGAGCTCACCCCTACTCTGGAGGAAATGGCCGGATACATTGACTTTGGCCAGGACTTGAGGAAACAACAACTTATATTCTTGAGGGCTCCCCCTGTGCACAAGTTCTTTGATCTTCTGAATATAAGTAAGTAAATGAAGAAGGCCCATGTAAACAATGAATGTTGTTTTTTCTACTTCTTGTACTTCAGGTTCGGGCACTTAGCTGGGTTTGAAATGCATGAAAAGGGATTAAACAACAAACATGATAAAAGTACATGCCAGATTCATCGTCAGTTCGCTTTCATCATGGCGTTTCTAGGAATCATGGTCTTTTCAAATGCAAAAAGGACAATAGATACTTGCATGGCCAGAATTGCACAAATCCTCACTACCAAGAAAGATCACACACTTGTTCCGTTAGTGCTGGCAGACATTTATCGAGCATTAACCTTGTGTAAATTCGGGGTGCAATTCTTTGAGGGTTGCAACATTCTTCTCCAAATGTGGTTGATCGAACATCTCTGCCGTCACCCCAAGTTTATGAGTTATGGTTCGGACGGGAACAACTTCATCAAGAATTATGAGGAAAGGGTTGAAGACTACAAATCCCCAAAAGGGTTTGAGGCCTGGGTCTCCCATTTAAGAACTCTGAAAGCAAGTCAAGTTGATAGGACCATAGGATGGCTTCCGGTAACGGAAGTCATATACATGACAGCTTCAAAAGGCTACTTAATGATGATGGGCCTAAAGAGTATCCAACCATATGCACCGCAACGAGTTCTAAGGCAAATGGGAAGATATCAAGTGGTACCCCGAAGATGTAGATTTAAGTACCAACTCATTGAGCTACACCCAGAAGCAACCCTACCCGAGGCTTTAGTCTAACGGGATTGGAATGGTTGCCGATATCTGAAAATTGACACCCAGGTACCTGATCTTGCAAGAGGAGAAATGGATCCAAATTATGCTGCATGGTTTGAGGCAAGGTTTTGTGCGAATAATGAGCTAGAGCCCGAGCCCGAGCCCAGCCTGAAAGGCCCGCCAAAAGACCTCATGTTCAAGCTTTTAATGATAAAATCTGGGAAAGGTTGGCCTGGGGAGAGAAGGAGAAAAAATATCAAGCCACCATTCAAGCTTTGCAAGAAGAATTGAGGAACGTCGTATTCAATAATGATTTACAGGCACAAGAAGCTGAAGGTGAAAGAAGAAGGTTGGCCCAAGAAAATGAAGCTCTCCGAGCCCAAGTTCGAAAAATGAGAATAGTAGCTGAGAACCCAGGCAGAAGCAGAAAAGATGAAAAGCTCATCTATAGCCTTACGTAAAAAGTACGTGACTATGAGGATGATATGCAAAAGTATGAGTCTGAGTTAGTAAAAGCCCGAATGAAGTTGGCCAAAATTGTAGAAGAACGGGAAACTTTCGTTCGACAGTTGAAGGAAAGATATGATAGAGGGGTCATGGATTGGAAAAAGGAGCTTAATAGCCTTGAGGGTGAAATGACTAAACAAGCCAAGAGCTTCAAAGCCGAGAGAGAACATTGCTATGCTTTGATGGCACAACTAGAGGGAGACATACAACATTTTCAAGAACAGAATCATACGGCCACCCAAGTTTTGGAGGCTAGATCTTAGCAGATTGGGCGGTTGTTGCAAGAAAAGGGCATCATCAGGGAAAGGGTTAGAAGAATCACCGACTACATTGTGATGAAGTAAAACGAGTGCGAGGACATGACCAGGTCCATGTTCTTCGCCAAAGTAATGATCTTTGTTCACCAGATAACGGATGATCTCTATCGCCCTCAGGATGACATGGCACGTAGGCCCGCAGAAAGACCAGCTGGTGTCCCTAGGGCAGGATTGGAGGCACTTATGTACTCCTAATTGTTTTCTCTTTTCGAGTCTGTACTTTCATTCCTAGAGTCTGTTTCGAGTCTGTTTTAGTTTTTCAATTCTCAAGTATGTAGGATCGAATCTTTGTAATAGAGAGTTTTGTTTTAATGAAAATTTAAAAAAAACCAAAAAGTGTTATATTTTTTTCGCATTTACTCTTTGAACTACGTGATGATCTGATTCACGCATTATCATGATACATAGGCAATCTCCATCGGATCCGGCCATGGTTGTTGCCTCAACCGGTCCCGCATCTCTCCCAAACATTTGCCAAGCCAAAGTACGCAAAAGAAGAAAAAGAAGATGAGGCCTTTACGATTGAGAAAATTGAGGACATATGTGGAGCCACGAGGCAAATGTTATATGAAGCTCACATGGTCCAGCCGGGCGAAGGCTCGAGCATTGCTGAGGTACAATTTATGAGGCTCGATGCCAAGCTTCAGAATGGGAAGGCTACTCCGTTCCCAGTTAGATGGGAATCCTGATAGTCCAGTCTTGCCACTTTTTCTGTATTCCGAGTTATTCCAGGGTTTAACTCGAATGTTTCTTTTAGTTTATTGTCTTTATAATTCCAATGTAAACCCTTCTATCTTCAAATTTATTGAAACGAAATCAATATTTCATCGTCTATGAATCTCTTCCTTTATTCTTTATGATTTTTGTTACTTTTCTTATTTTCTTCTTTTCAGTTCTAATAATGCGGACTTAAATAACATAACATGCTTGCGGACTTCATGCCTAGATCGTACATGCTGTCTAACTGTGAAATAATGAATCAAGAGCAGAAATATGATGAATATGAAGCTTTTAGGGAAATAAACTGAGAATTGGAACAATTTGAGAATAAACCTAAGCCAAACTTAAACGAAACCGAACCGGTTAATTTGGGTAATTCAGAAGAGGTCCAAGAAACCATGATAAGGATGCACACGGATGAAAGAACTAGGGATGCATTGATATAACTTTTGTTCGAATTCAAAGATGTGTTTGCTTGGTCCTATGATGACATGCCAGGACTAAGTGTTTATTTAGTGGTGCATAAATTTCCGATTTACCTAGATCATCCCCCTGTCCAGCAAAAATAGAGAAAGTTTAAAACTGACATTAGTGACAAGATCAAAGAAGAGGTCACCAAATAGTTAAAGGCGGGGGTGATCCGAGTGGTCCGATACATCACGTGGTTGATAATGTGGTTCCAGTGCCAAAGAAAGATGGAAAAACTCGAGTGTGTGTTGACTATCGAGATCTGAACAAAGCAAGTCTCAAAGACAACTTCCCTTTGCCAAACATCCACATCCTTGTTGACAACTGTGCCAAACATAAGATACAGTCTTTCGTGGATTGTTATGCTAGGTATCATCAGGTCTTGATGGATGAAGAAGACGCGGAGAATACAGCCTTCACCACACCCTGGGGCACCTATTATTACAGAGTCATTCCTTTCGATTTAAAGAATGCCGGGGCAACTTACATGAGAGCTATGACTGCCATCTTTCATGACATGATGCACCAAGAAATTGAGGTGTATGTGGACGATGTAATCATTAAATCAAGAACGGAGGATGCCCATGTTCGGGATCTGAGAAAGTTCTTTGAGCGTCTGCGTAAGTATGATTTGAAGTTAAATCCAGCTAAATGTGCATTTGGAGTTTCGTCTGGGAAACTCTTGAGATTTATAGTCAGTCGGAGGGGCATCAAGCTAGATCCAACACAAATAAAGTCTATTCGGGATTTTCCTCCTCCCGGAACCAAGAAAGAGGTTATAAGTCTGTTGGGAAGGTTGAATTACATCAGTCTTCATTGCTCAATTGACTTCTATATGTGAGCCTATATTTAAGCTGTTGAAGAAAGATGCAACGATTAAATAGACAGATGAGTGTCAAGAAGCCTTCAACAAAATCAACGAATATATGTCGAATCCGCCGATCTTGGTCCCACCCGAACCTGGGAGGCCTTTGTTTTTGTATTTGACGGTGTTGGAGAATTCCTTTGGGTGCGTTATCGGGAAACATAATGTGACCGGGAAGAAAGAACATGCAATATACCATTTGAGCAAGAAGTTCACTTGTTACGAAATCAAATACACTTTTTTGGAAAGGACTTGTTGTGCCATAACTTGGGTTGCTCAGAAGCTTAGGCATTACCTGTTGGCCTACACTACCTATCTCATCACCAGGTTAGATCCTTTGAAGTACATATTCCAAAAGCCGATGCCCACGGGAAGGTTAGCAAAATGGCAAATCCTACTCACCGAGTTTGACATAGTCTATGTCACCCGTACGGTAGTGAAAGCTCAAGCTTTAGGGATCACTTAGCGAAAACTCCTATTGATGATGGATATTAGCCTTTGAGTACTTACTTTCCGGACGAGGAAGTAAATTCTGTTGAGGTAATTTCAGAAGACACCAATTCTTGGAAAATGTTCTTCGATGGAGCTGTGAACACAAAAGGTGTTGGGATTGGTGCAATCTTGATCTCACCCACTAGTCAGCACTATCCGGCCATAGCCCGGCTTTGGTTTTTCTGCACCAACAACACGGCCGAGTATAAAGCCTGCATTATGGGTATGAATATGGCAATACCAAGATGTGGAAGAATTGTTGATCATGGGAGATTCAGACTTGATTATCTGACAAGCTCAGGGTGAATGGGAAATTTGGGATGTCAAGCTTGTTCCATACAGGCAACATGTGGAACGAGTTCAGGTACATTCCTCGGTTTCACAATGAGTTAGCCGATGCACTTGCTACTTTGGCCTTAATGTTGCCATATCCAGGAAATGTCCACATTGACTCGTTGGAAATATAAATCCGAGAAAGGCATGGTTATTGCAATATGGTTGAGGTGGAACCAAAATGTTCAGCCATGGTATCATGATATCAAGAGATTTTTGAAAATAAAGGAATATCCCGAGCAAGCCAATGGAGACCAAGAGAGAACCATTAGAAGGCTTTCTAGTGGCTTATTGTTGAGCAGAGAGGTCTTGTACAAAAGGATTTCGGATCTAAACCTTCTAAGATACGTGGATGCTCAAGAGGCTGGAAGAATCATGAATGAAGTGCACGAAGAATTGTGTGGACCCCATATGAATGGATACGTCCTGGCAAAGAAAATTCTTCGAGCAGATTATTACTGGATGACTATGGAGAAGGATTGCTTCAGTTTTTTCCGAAAATGTCATCAATGTCAAGTGCACGGTGACTTGATTCATGCACCACCTTCAGAATTGCATCCTATGTCAACACCGTGGCCATTCATTGCTTGGGGTATGGATGTCATTAGGCCAGTCGAGCCAAAAGCTTCAAATGGGCATAGATTCATATTGGTTTCCATTGACTACTTCACAAAATGGGTTGAAGCAGTCACTCTCAAAGCCGTCACTAAGAAAGTAGTGGTAGACTTCGTGCACTCCAACATCATCTGCAATTTTGGTATACCTAAAAATATCATTACAGATAATGTGACAAATCTGAATAGTCATTTGATTAGGGAAGTATGCGAACAATTTAAGATCACGCATCGGAATTCTACCCCTTATCGGCCCAAAGCTAATGGTGCCGTCGAAGCAGCAAACAAGAACATCAAGAAGATTCTTAGGAAGATGATCCAAAGTTCTAGACAATGGCATGTAAAGTTGTTGTTTGCATTGTTGGGATATCGTAGTACTGTGCGCACATCAATTGGAGAAACACCTTAGCTATTGGTTTATGGCACTGAAGCTATAATACCCATAGAAGTTGAAATTCCTTCTCTCTAAATCATCGTTGAAGCTGAGATTGAGGATAGTAAGTGGGTTAAGACCCGTCTAGAATAGGTAACCTTGATTGATGAAAAGCGGATGACCGTAGTTTGCCACGGGCAGTTGTATCAACAAAGAATAGCCCGTGCCTAGTACGGCCTAGAAGCTTTAAAGTGGGGCAACTCATTTTGAGACGCATTCTCCCGCATTACAAGGAAGCAAAAGAAAAGTTCGCTCCAAACTGGAAAGCTCCATACATTATAAGAAAATTGTTTCCAAAAAGGGGCATTGTACTTGGGTGACATTGAAGGAAATGACCCTGAAATAGCTGTCAATGTAGACGCGGTTAAAAGTTTTATGTTTAACCCTTCTGCGGTACCGATATGATCCGATTGGGATGACAAAGGCTTTCATTCTTGCTACCCCAAATACTTCAACCCTTTGCTAACCCTTTGAGTCGTTTACCTTTCTTTGATTACACTCTTTGGAACATGAAAACGTTTGAAAAAAACAAAAGAAAATCAAAATAAAAAACAAAGTTTACCTGAACTAAGTTTGACTTGATTCTGAAAGGATACATAGGCAGCCTCTCTCTGGGGTTCAATCATACCATAACAAAAATCTAAATTCCCCCAAAAATGAAACTGGGGCAGATGTTATAATGGTTTGGCGATGATCCCTCCTGAATGGTTCCCAAAGTTATAATTCAGTCCAAGTAATTTTTACCTAAATCCTTTCAAGTCCTTTTGATCAATCGGTGAGAATGTCCAAGGATCAAAGAATGCAGCTACTCGCATCTAATGAATTAAAAAGTAGAGAAATAAAATGAGAGAGTCTTATTGGTGAAAACCCACACGGGCACCGTAAGACGATGGTGAGTAGAGAAACTGAAAATGAGAGAGTCTTGTTAGTGAAAACTTGCAAAGATAACTATAAGGCAACGTTAAGAAGAGAAACGAGAGAGGTCAATTGGCGAAAACCCACAAAGAGCGCCATTGATCGAAAAGAAGGAATTCCCTACAACCATCGGCACTGGTAGAGTCCTCATAAGGTTTCTCGATTTTAAGATACGAGTTATGATGGATTTATGAGAGGTTAGATGGTTGCGCAGATCGGGTATCCAGTCCACAAAGCATTTCATGTCTATTGAAGACTGCATGCACTCCAGATAAGTCCTTCTTTCTTCCCCGAAAGGGACACTTCTTGTTAAATTCATTATCTCGTCCTTTGTTTACTTCTCTTTGAATCCCTTTCGGTCTAATACTTCTCCGAAACTAATAGAAAGAAAAGATGGCAAGATTGGTTTTATAGGGTTCTGCTTAACAAAAGCCAAATTCAAGGAAAAGCACCCAGCCTCAACAGGTGCATCAAGTCGATCTCGACTGGCCATGATGGTCGATGCTTCAAAGTCAAAATTATTGAAAAGGAAAGAAATCCAAAGTCAAGTGTCCATAAAGGTGAAATAAGATGAAAAGGCCAAAGCCCCACACGGGTGAACCATAATGTGAAATTTTGAAAAGTCAAGATCCCTGGGTTTAGAAAAAGGATCAATCTCCAGAAAGCCAACGAGTAATAGAGGTTTTCATCGAAAGAGTTGGGCCGAGAACAAAAAAAATCAAGACCAAAAAACCAACCACAGTTTAAAACTAACAATTATTATTTGTTTAAGAACATGAAACATGTGCAATCCAAAGCAACCTTGCAATAAGCAGGTGCAACCAAAGGAAACTGCACAAGGGCTAGAAATAGTTTTGCAGCAATAATCAATCCAAAAGGAAGTCTCTTCCAAATTCTTGCCTGCATTCTTACCCATTTTTTCTTAAATAATGAAAAAAAAGAGAAAAGCAAATTCAAAAAAACATGGAAGCCTAGGGTCCACAATCTCTAGTTATGTTTTTTTCCAACATAGGGTTTCCACTCAGTAGTTGAATTTATTCTAGACATAGGGTCTCCACTCCCTAGTCACTTTTCCAACATAGGGTCTCCACTCCCTAGTTGAAGTTTGTTTAGACATAGGGTCTCCACTCCCTAGTAACTTTTCCAACATAGGGTCTCCACTCCCTAGTTGAAGTTATTTTAGGCATAGGGTCTCCACTCCGTAGTTTGTTTTTCAAACATAAGGTCTCCACTCCCTAGTTGAATTTAGTTTAGACATAGGGTCTCCACTCCCTAGTCAATTTTACAACATAGGGTCTCCACTCCCTAGTTGAACTTACTTTAGCCATAGGGTATCTACTCCCTAGTCGCTTTTCCAACATAGGGTCTCCACTCCCTAGTTGAAGTTATTTTAGGCATAGAATCTTCACTCCCTAGTTTTGTTTTTCCAACATAGGGTCTCCTCTATCTAGTTGAATTTACTTTAGACATAGGGTATCCACTCCCTAGTTGCTTTTCCGACATAGGGTCTCCACTCTCTAGTTGAAGTTAGTTTAGACATAGGGTCTCCAGTCCCTAGTCACTTTTCCAACATAGGGTATCCACTCCCTAGTTGAAGTTATTTTAGGCACAGGGTCTCCACTGCCTAGTCTGTTTTTCCAACATAGGGTCTCCACTCCCTAGTTAAATTTACTTTAGACATAGGGTCTCCACTCCCTAGTCATTTTTCCAACATAGGGTCTCCGTTCCCTAGTTGAACTTACTTTAGACATAGGGTCTCCACTTCCTATTCGCTTTTCCAACATAGGGCGTAGGGTCTCCACTCCCTAGTTGAAGTTATTTTAGGCATAGGGTCTCCACTCCCTAGTCTGTTTTTCCAACATAGGGTCTCCACTCCCTAGTTGAATTTACTTTAGAAATAGGGTCTCCACTCCCTAGTCACTTTTCCAACATATGGTCTCCACTCCCTAGTCAACTTTCCAACATATGGTCTCCACTCCCTAGTTGAATTTAGTTTAGACATAGGGTCTCCACTCCCTAGTCTGCTTTTCCAACATAAGGTCTCCATCCCCTAGTTAAATTTATTTTGGACATAGGTCTCCACTCGCTAGTCACTTTTCCAACAAAGGGTCTCCACTCCCTAGTTGAATTTACTTTAGACATAGGGTCTCCACTCCCTACTCACTTTTCCAACATAGGGTCTCCACTCCTTTGTTGAATTTACTTTAGACATAGGGTCTCCACTCCCTAGTCTACTTTTCCAACGTAGTGTCTCCACTCCTAGTTGAATTTATTTTGGACATAGGGCCTCCACTCCCTATTCACTTTTCTAACATAGGGTCTCCACTCCCTAGGCTCTTTTTCCAACATAGGGTCTCCACTCCCTAGGCTCTTTTTCCAACATAGGGTCTCCACTCCCTAGTTGATTTCATTATAGATATAGGGCTCCACTCCCTAATCTCTTTTTCCCAAGGATGCGTAACCATAATTTTATTGCTTTCAATAAAGAAATAGTTTAGATTTTTTTACGAATAACTCACAAAATTTTCCTATTGAAAATTAGAGCAGAAAATTTCTTTTGTTTTTTTGCTCTATTGCCTGAACAGGTTTTCACTATGAGGCACAAGGTTCGAGATAACCAAAAGAAGAAGTCTCAACCTAAATACAAGAAGAGAAGAAACAAGAAAAGAAATTGAACTCTAAGTGTAGAAGCGGAGAAAAGATGCAGACTGCCCAAGATAAGATTGAAGTCACAAGTTTTGCATTGTCCCGCCTTGATCCAAGAAGATGAAGAAGAATGAACCAGCGATTGCAGCTAACGAGCATCAAGATTTGGATTAGAGTCTGTAGGAAGAACTGGCCAAGACTCAAGATCAAGCTTTAGAAGGTTTATAGATAGGAATCTTGTAACTCGTAGTTGATAGGCTTAGCTCGTTTAGCTTTTCATCTTTCACTTTGGTGTAATAAGGAGTTCAGCAAGCAGAAACAACACCAACAACAGTGAAATCATAGTTTCTCGGTATTCCCAGCTACCAATCTTCCAGAACTACACTGACCTGATTCCTTTATAGCCAAGGATATGTAGGCAACCTCTGAAGCAAGGTTCGGTAAGAATTTTTCAAAAGATGCTTCTCATGGAGTTTCAAACGGGCAAAATCCCTCGTAATTGCTCTTTTTATCTTTTCCAGAAAACCCTTCGTGTTTCCGAGCAAAGAGGGGCAGCTGTGAGCATGTGATTTTTGCCCTATATGAATTAATCCTATAAAATCCAAGAAAATAGGTCTTTTTCAATTATTTTCCGTTTTGTAGGATTTTCGTAGGATTTTATTGAAGGTTTGCATTTTTGTGCATGTTTAACTCATATTAAAATCATGAAAAATACCAAAATATCATGAATTGCATTTAGATTTTGTTTTTATTCTTTTTCAGGATTAATTAGTTAATAAATTATTGTATTAAAATAAAAATTACAAAATAGCTCATTTTACATTTTGTTCCTTTTAATGTTTAGATTAGCGATCTTTCTCTTTTAATGTAGGATTAAGTGATTTTTATAATTATTGTGATTAGTTAATTAGTTTAATTTTTGTAATTTAGATTAATTTAGGATTTTTAATAAACAAAGAGAAGAAAAAACAAAAGAAAATGAAATAAAGGGCTAATTAAAAAGATTGGATTTGTTTTGAAATTGGGCCACTTTGATTGCCAAATTCGTTCCTAACTTTACCCAGACCCAGGACAAAACCAGCCTTACCCGATCTGTCTCCCTATAGTTCAAATCGACCCCATTTTGTCCCTCCCAATCACAACCATTGGATCTTTATGATCTAACGGCTCCGAACTCGCCTCTCATTAACTATATAACTTTCCTAAAATTAGTCAGCCCCTCCCCAAACCCCTAACATCCGGCCATTTCCTTTCTCAAACACTCTCAAGTGAGAAACCCTAGTTGCCCACTTTACCCTCGCCGTCTCCGCCGTGGTCCGCCGATTGAAATCGCCTCACGGTGGTGGACCACCTCCAAACCTCCCCAAATTAATACCCCATAATCTATTTCCCTTCCTCTTTCCAAATCCACGAACCTCTTCTCTAAAATCCCTACCCAAATCCTCAAATCTCGGATCTAAAATCAAACTCTAAACCCTAGTTCATCTAAACTAACCCAAATTCACAATATACACTCCTCACCTCACCCTCTTAATCATTCCACCACCAATTTGACCCAAAACCCCATCGAATTCCCCTAAATCTAGATCCAGATCCACAAATAGAAAAATCCTAGTTCGACCTTGTTGCAATTTGCTTTGGGATTTCTGTTTGTTTTGGGTCAAGACTCATTTGAATTGATTGCTCTTGATTAGAGCAATCATTTTGCATTAGTCTTGACCCATTTCAAAGTCATCAACCTTTGATCAATTAACCACTGGCCGTCGCAACCCAGAAGCTGATTGGCTCGCTTTTCTTCCTCAGTTAGTAAGGTATCATTTGCCTCCCCACTCCCTATCTTTTCTTCAATTTTTAATCAGGTTTCATTCTGATTTTTTTATATTTTTGGTTGTCAATCTATTTCATCCTTCATCTATTTGAGAAGTCCTCCTTGTTTCAATCTTTAGACATGATTAATCAGTAGTTTAGGTTTCATGAGTTAAGCATTTTTGTCACAGTCATTGATCGGTCAATTTGTTGTTTGAGGTTCATTAATGTTTGTTTAGCCTGTTAATTTCTTATTGTTTGATTCCTTGATATAATGATATTAGTCTAGATCAATAGGTTCAATTCTTAGAAAATGGCATATTGATCAATTCTGCATTCACGATAGGTGCAAATGTTCATGTTCTATGTCATTTCTAATTTCAGTTAAGTGTTAAAATAATTTAGGTCTAGTTAGAAGTTTAAATTGAATCAGGATTTGTCCATTTGATCTTCCTTGCTTTTAAGTCAAGTTTTTGTGTTGTTTACCTTAGTTTGCAAAATAATAGGAACTTAGGGACCTAATTGAACTAAAAGAACTTAGGACAAAGCTTAAATAGTCATTAATTAGAAGGGTAAAAATGGATTTTTACATAGGCTAATATCAGAATGTTCTAGATTTTGCACAGCTGTCCTTATCTTAGCATAAAAATGCTAGTATTGGATAAGAAAAAGGACAGACGGCTATAAAAGATGTTGTACTATCCTGAAGGTTTAGAATTTTAGGCTAGAATATGCTTTTTTATACCTTTTTGTACAATTTATAAAAGGGAACAACATTCACTCACTTATACACATATTCAGCATCATTTTACTACACAAAAGTTCTCTCTTCTTTTCTTAAAAAAAATCAAATTTCAGAAATCTTAGAAAACATTCAAAACTTCTTATTTTTGGTTTTCACAAGCTGAGAAATATAGTTTGAAGTGGAGGATTTCCTTGGTTCCTTTAGCTGGATTTTTCTGGTTTCATAACTTGTTTTGATTTGATTTAAATCTGGGTTATTTTTGGGTTGTTGTTGCTGATCTCCTGTTATTGTTCACTTTGGCTAACTTCAGAATTTTCTTTTCTTCTGTTGTTGTATCCAGGTACCTTTATAGACCTTGAAAAATGCAAAAAATAAAGTTGTAATGTGCTGGGTTGAAGTGAAATTCCAGATCTTCTTTCTTGTTTAGTTTTTTCCTTTATTTCTATTTTTGTTGTTTATAGTTTATTCGTCTAAGTTCTGTGCTTTCCTTGTAAATCTGATGATCCATTCTGCCAACCTAGTCGCAATATTTGAGTGCTGAAAGTTAGAATTAGTTTAGTCGTTTTAATTTTGGTTGGACAGCTTCACTATATCTATGTTTGTAATATGGAGGACTATGTTGAACTGTTGGTTGTGAGTTGTTTGCCATTACTGCCACCGATAGGAATGCATGTTATAGTTGGGAGGATACATGAACAAGTCCATATTAAATAGGCCATGCATGCTGAATTATTTTGTGTTTGGTTAGGGTTAGGAATTTTAGCATGCTTTTGATTTCAAATTATAATAGTGGAAAAATGGATTCATGTGTAGGCTATTGTAATGTCTGAATAAGGAAAATTCTAGATCTGGGTATTTGTTAACATAGTAGCACGGTGAAGATTGGTCTTGGGATATGCCTGTTAAATTTGTTAAAATCTGCAAGTGATTTGGGCTGCAATTAGTTAAGAAGGATGTCAAGTTTGAACAAGGCCTGATATAGGGCCCAAATCGAGACAACCTAGTCATTTTTTAGTTGGGGTGCTTTAGCTTTAAATACAGCTATTTCGTTTCCTTTTGTTTTGGTTTGGTTCAGTGCATCATTGATTTCAGGAGTTCATTTCATAAAGTTTGCTTCAATGCATAATTAAAACATGTCTTTAAAAACGAATTTATCTTTAAGGCCTGGGCCCAATTAAACCAATGATGTTTTCTGCTGATTCACCTCCACTGCTGGGCCTAGTTTCTCTTTTAAGATCTGGACTTTTTTTGGGCTACTGCAAGCCCAGAATCTGTCCCAAATGATTAACTGTTTAAGTATACTACCCCATCCATGCTTGTATTGAGCAGGCTTAGATTGAACCTTAATTTGGATTAAAATCCGCACATCTTTAAATCGCTCTAGTTAAGTATAATTTCCTTAAAGAAAAATAGAGTGAGGTGTGCCATCCTACTTAAAACGCTTATGACCCTCTTGTTAAGTGTTATAATTTAGACACTAAAAATGACATTCATAGTTTGCTTTAGGCTCGACTTAGACTATTGTTGTGATTATGTATATGTTCGCGTAACATAACTGCAAATTTAATTTTGAAAATAACTCGAGGTATGCGTTCGCGCAACTTCAACAAAACATTTCTTAATAAAATAAACAAAGCGTTATTGATTGTGGACACGTTCGCGTGACATGATTTTTGACCACCAAAAGAACGGAATATACGTACGCGTAACTCAATTCTTTAATTATGAATAAATCAAGTGATTAAAAGAGGTAAAAGATAAGTGTACATAGGTTCTAAAAATGAGTAATTAAACAATTTAAGCCAATTATAAATCACTACGCGACCGTGCTAGAACCACAGAACCCGAGAATGTCTAACACTTTCTCCCTGGTTAACAGAATTCCTTACTTAGAATTTCTGGTTCGCAGACTTTCAAAATAAAATTGAAATTTCCTCAATTTGGGATTTTAAAAATAAACTGGTGACTTGGGACACCAAATAATTTATTCCAAGTGGAGACTCTGAATAAAAAATAATCTCATTTCGAATAATGTCACTTTAATTGGAAAAAATCCCTTATATACTCTCGGGGTGTAAAAAAAGGAGGTGTGACAGTGATGGCACCAGACACGTTGTCAGGCTAGCCAACACTAAATAGTTAATTAAATTCTCTTTTTATATTTTTGAAATCATAAAATTTCCTTCAATTTCACTAGTAATAGATGAACTTTACAAAATAAATAAAATTATTTACCATTTCATTACTGAATATCCCATCATCATCCCAGAATCCGGTGTCACAAGTGAATGAACAATTACTAAGAAATAACATGAAATATAATAACTGCTCGAAATACAAATTGGATAGAAAAAATACAAATACTCTGAAGGAGACTCTGCTGGTTGCAAATCGTCTCATAAGATGCAGCTCACCTAAGTCTCCGTATCAACCATGCCGCCACACCCACAATGCCACTAGCATACATGTGCCTGTACAAAAAAATGTACAACAAGCATAGTATGAGTACGAAAATAATGCGTACCCAGTAAGTATCCAGTCTAACCTCGAAGAAGTAGTGACGAGAGGTCGACTTCGATACTTACTAGTGGTCCAATAATATCAGGTGCATTAAGAAAGTAAATATATATGAAACAGAGTAATTATATGAAACAAACATGTATAAAATACGTGGTACAATTCCTCTCTTTAAAATTTACTCAAGCTCTCAACTAGCAAGTTCCTCCGTAACCGGAACATATATATAGATACAGTGGATTTCATCAAAAAGGTTGTCATAATTCAAATTAGGAAAAAACCCTCAGATACACTGGTTTCTTGCCAAATATTATGCATGATTCCATGAGGATAATATATGTGTGTGTGTGTGTGTGTGTGTGTGTGTGTGTGTAAAGAGAGAGAGAGAGAGAGAGAGAGAGAGGAAATGCCAAGGTGCACGGCCCGATCCAACATAAAAGTAAATTGTGCACTACTGAGGGTCGAACGATACCAACCATAGATGCATCTATTAACTTTCCGTGTGATAACTATGGATTCTAGCCTATCTTATGCTCTCTTTTGCTTAGGTTTTGGATAAAAAATGTGTAAAAGTATTCCCAAAAACTAGCTTATTGTGTGTGTTTGCAGGATTTGGTCAAAATGCGGCAAGAAAGTCATAACTAGCTCATAAAAGAGTTAAAATTGCACAAGTTCAAAGCTGACATAAAAGCGCTGACCGCGAAGGAAAAGAGCGGCTGCGGAAGGTCCACCGCTAAAGCGGCTATATGATGTTAGCGGAATTGACATTTAAAGAAGGCATTCATGGGATACAACAAATACCGCTGACCGTAGTGAAATAGCGCAGCAGCGGAACACTTGACGCGATTGTGGTGCAAATTACACTGAGGGCGAAATAGAGATTCAGAGACCTTGCAATTATGAGCTCAAATGAAGAGCGTGGTTCGCAGACATTTTTTGCGGCCACAATTGATGCTAAAATTGAGGTGCTCTCTTTTACACTCCCAGCGGAATCAAGTTCAGACCAAGCAAAAAAGAGAAGAAACGCGGTCCGCCCTGCTTTTACGCGGCCGTGAAAGTCCAAGCGTTGAGGCGCTCAATATTGTGCTGACAGTGGAACCTCCATAGGGGTATTTTTGTCAATTAATTTTAGCTGTGTATAATAGATCTTTTTCATTTTTTAGGGTATCTTTTATACCAAGGAGCTCGTGAACAGCCATATTTTACCACTTTTAGTAATTTTAGAGTAGCTTTAGCTTATATTCTTAAATTTTATTCTTGTAATCAACTTTTACGACTTATACTTCATTTTTATATTTGATTTCTACCTTGATTATGAGTAGCTAAAACCATTAGCTAGGTTTGTAACCCAACCCCAGTGTGGGTATTTAATGGGTCTTCTATTTTAGGGCTTAATTGTTTATGGGTTAGAGATATTTAGCTTGATTCATGCTTTAATTGTAGAATTGATGGTTGCAAACTCTGATTCATGCCTTTATGACTTAGACTCTTCTTGAGAAAGAGGGACTAAGTCTAGAAAAATTAGGCTAACAAGGAATTGGGTGCACTCAAGAGATTGATAGCCCCAATTAAAGGGTTAAACTTAGAGATAGTAATTCCTAGCTTGAGCCAATTTTACTTGCATTGTTTGAACACCTAATCGGGCTTGAAAAGGCCAATTAGGAAAAAGTCACTCAAACTAACGAGAGGTATAGAGTGACTAATTTTGTGTAAAGGTTATATCACAACCCCAAATATAACAAGCATGTCCTAAATTTTAGATCCCATTAAATACTCGCCTAGGTGTAAGTCACTTCCCTAGTGCTTTTTATCACTTGAGAAAACTAGTACAATATCATTAGACTTAGATTATTTTCAGCAATCAGTAGCATTAAAAGTAGTATAAAAACAAATCCAAGCATGGTTTGAAGTGCAAATTAAAGCAACACGCATAGCTAGATTAGATAGAAACCCAACTCCCAACCAATATCAACTCCCTGTGGAAATCAATCCCGACCTTTTGGGTAAAGCTGCATCGACCACTCCTTGCCATTATATAGTGGTGTAGGGTTGGAGCCGATCAATTTTTGGCACTGTTTCTGGGGAGTTAAACGGTTTTGGCTATATATCTGACTAGTTGTGTGTTTTATTTTTCTTTCCTTCTGTTTACTAACTTGTGTGAGTTAATCGATTCAAGTACAAAATGGCAAATAATGATCCTACTGGAAATGTTCTCCCAAGGGAGGAGGTAGATGATAATGGTGAAGATGAGGTGCCTTTAGTACCTCAAGCTCAAACAAGAGGCCGCCAGACTAATGAAAATATTCCAGACCCTTCCCCAGCTCCTCTGCGAGTAGCTTCTCGGGTGCTTCCAAATAAAGGGTACGCATGTGCAATTATTCCACCTCAGATCCGAGCCGGCAGTTTCCAGATTACAAATGTGATGCTAACCTTATTGGAGAAAAAGGGTACTTCACAGGCGTTCTTCACCAAAATGCATATAAACATCTAAAGGGCTTTGTGGATACTTGCTGGGGTAGCAAATAGACAAAAGTGTCGGAGGATGCATTGAGACTGAGATTGTACCCTTTTTCACTTAGAGGGAAAGCTTTGGACTGGCTCGAAAGACTTCCCAATCATTCCATCACTACGTGGGATGAGTTGGCCGATAAGTTTATAGCCAAGTTTTTCTTTTACCGGGACATATGGCTGCATTAAGGGATGAGATCTTAGCGTTTAAATAGGAACCAAATGAACCCCTTCATAAAATCTGGGATAGATATAAAACTATGGTTAAAGAATGCCCCAACAATGATATAACTGAAAAAATATCTAATAGACATTCTATCGGGGTATAAACACGACCAATCAATGTGTGGTAAACCAGTTAGTAGGGGTAATTTTATAAAGATGCCTTATGCTGAGGCCTGTGAGATTCTTGATGAGATGGCTGACACTTCATCAGCCTGGCATAGTCAGGCAAATGTTCCTCAAGGGGACCCTTATTTCATAAACCTTCATAAGGAACTTCAAGACCACAGACAAGCCATAGCTGAGTTGACAACAACCATGAACCAGTTAGCCAAAGCACAACTTCAGCAGAGTCAGGGACCAAAGCAAGTAAACGCAATGGAATACATTAATCTATTGGTAAACAAGAGAAGACAACATGGGCAAAAAATGCACAGCAATCAAGATCAATATGAGCAAGGTAGTACTGGTTACAACCAGGATGATTGGTATTGTGACCAAAGCGAAAAGGTTTTGTATGCCAACTATCAAGGACAACAAGGTAATGCTCCAAATCAACAATGAAGATCGCAAGGGAAAAATCAGAATTAGGGCAATCAAGGCCAAGGAAATTGGAATAATAACATCAACAACTCCAACAATTAGGGGAACAACAACTAGAATTAGGGTAACAATAGCAATTGGGGTGGAAACAACAACCAAGGGGGTTGGAATAACAGTAATCAAGGTAATCGGGGGCAGAGTTTTCAAAGGCCTCCGATGTTTCAACAACTAAATGATCTATCTCCATTTTCGTCCTAAGGTCCTAGCTCGTCCAATGATGAGTTTGGGCGGATTGAGTCAATGTTTAAGCAAATGATAAAGAAGAACGCCGACTCCGATGCCCAACTAGGGTTCCATAATACTTCTATCCGCAATCTAGAGGTCGAACTGGGTCAGATTTCACAAGCCTTTAACACTGTCCCTAAGGGGGCACTACCTAGTGACACGGTAGTAAACCCAAAGGGTGGGAACAATACTGGCCATGCAATGGTGGTGGCCGCAAGGAGCGGTAGAGGTGGTGAAGCAAGTACCTCCAAAAAAAGGAAGTTGTGAGTGATGTTGAAGTGAAAAATGATGATGATCCTATAGTTGTTGAGCAAGTGAGAGAAGAGAGTGTGAATGGTGAGGTGAGAATTGATATTCATGACAATGAGGAGGAGCCTTAAAATGATGTGAACCCTTCTAGGGAACGCGTGATAGACATACCAGAAATGTTGATGCCTAAAGCCAAGGCTCCTTTGCCAAGGCCTCCTCCACCTTACCCTCAAAGACTTGCAAAGCAGAAGAATGAAAACCAGTTCAAAAAGTTTATTGAGATGATAAAAAGTTTGCCGATCAACGTGCCCTTGGTGGAAGCTCTTGAGCAAATGCCTGGATATGCCAAGTTTATAAAAGACTTGGTAACTAAAAAGAGATCTATGGATTGTGAGACCATCAAAATGACTCATCAAGTGAGTGCCATTCTTCACTCGTTGGCTCCAAAGTTTGAAGATCCTGGTGCATTTACCATTCCATGTACCATTGGGAGTGCGGATATTGCAAAGGCCCTATGTGATTTAGGAGCAAGTATAAATTTGATGCCTTACTCCGCATTCAAAACTTTGGGTATTGATCAACCGAGAGCTACTTCAATGAGATTGAAAATGGCGAATAGAACAATGAAGAGGCCGCTTGGTATTATTAATGATGTTCTTGTCTGAGGTTGACAAGTTTATTTTGCCTGTTGATTTCGTGATTATTGACTGTGAAGTCGACTATGAGGTGCCGATAATATTGGGAAGGCCTTTCCTAGAAACAAGGAAGGCATTGGTTGATGTGGAAGTAGGGGAGCTTACCTTCCGGGTGGGTGACGAGAAATTTATCTTCCATGTGTGCAAATTAATAAGGTAGCCGAATAGTACTGAGGTTTGTTCTTTTGTCGATCTGGCGATGGAGGTGATAGTTGATGACACGAGTTCCATGATCAATGTGGAGGATCCTTTGGAAGCTATATTGTTGAACCATGACGTGGCCAAGGATGAAGGCTTGGTAGAGTATGTCAATGCCCTACACGGAATGGGTTCTTACTCCTACTAGCCCCGTAAACTCTCCTTTGATCTTAAGAACAGAAAGACTCCACCAACAAAGCCTTCAATCGAGGAACCTCCTATATTGGAGTTGAAGCCTTTGACTCCATACCTCAAGTATGAATTCTTGGTCCTTGTTTAACTTTACCTGTTATTCTTTCTTCGTTCCTTACTAACATGCATGTAGATTCCACCCTTGAGGTGCTTTAAAGAAGGAATAAGGCAATTGGATGAACTCTAGTTGATATTTGGGGAATAAGCCCCGCCTTTTGCATACATAAGATTATAGTTGAGGATGATGCCAAACCCTCCGTGGAACATTAAAGGAGGTTGAACGAGGCTATGTAAGAGGTCGTCAAGAAGGAAGTTATCAAGTGGCTAGATGCAGGGGTTGTGTACCCTATCTCGGATAGTTCATGGACTTCAATGGTACAATGTGTGCCGACAAAGGGGGTATGACTGTGGTCACAAATGAGCAAAATGAGTTGATCCCCACTAGGACTGTCATCGGATAGAGGGTATGCATGGACTATCGAAACCTGAACAAAGTGACTCGCAAATATCATTTTACATTGCCCTTTCTTGACCAACTGCTGGATAGACTTGCTGGGTGTTCCTACTATTACTTTTTGGATGGTTACTCAGGCTACAACCAGATTATGATCGCACCAGAGGACCAGGAAAAGACCACCTTCACATGTCCGTATGGCATCTTTGCATTTTCCCGGATGCCATTTGGTTTGTGTAATGCACCAGCTACCTTTCAGAGGTGTATGATGGCTATATTTACTGACATGGTGGAGGACTTCTTAGAAGTGTTCATGGATAATTTCAGTTGTGGGTGACTCTTTTGAAGAATGTTTGGGTAATCTTGATAAAGTGTTGGCCCGATGTGAGAGACAAATCTAGTGCTTAATTGGGAAAAGTGCCACTTTATGTCAAGGAGGGCATTGTCCTCGGCCATAAGATCTCAAAGAACGGTATCGAAGTGGAAAAAGCAAAGATTGAAGTGATTTTAAAACTCCCTCCTCCTACTTCCGTCAAAGGAGTGAGGAGCTTTCTTGGGCATGCGGGGTTCTACCGAAGGTTCATCAAGGACTTTTCCAAGGTGGTGAATCCCTTGTGCAAATTGTTGGAAAAGGATAAAAAGTTTGGGTTTAATGATGAGTGCATGAAATTTTTTGAGCTTCTTAAGTATAGATTGACTACCACTCCCATCAACACTTCACGCAATTGGAGCTTGCTATTTGAGCTCATATGCGATGCTAGTGACGTTGCGGTTGGAGCGGTATTGGGGAAAAGGATGAACAAGATGTTTCATCCGATGTACTATGCAGGGAAAACTATGAATGATGCTTAGATCAATTATACGGTGATGGAGAAAGAGTTTATAGCAATTGTGTTTGTAATGGAAAAGTTTAGGCCTTATCTCATGGGTGCCAAAGTGATTGTTCATATTGATCACGCGGCACTCTGTTACTTGATAACCAAAAAGGACTCTAAAGCTAGATTGATGAGATGGGTTTTGTTACTTCAAGAATTTGACATAGAGATTGTTGATCGGAAAGGAAGTGAAAATCAAGTGGCGGACCACTTGTCTCGCTTGGAGGAGGAGGGGAGACCCAAAGATAGTCTCAAAATTAATGATGCATTTTCGGATGAACAACTCCTCTCAGTGTCTTTGAATAGTATGCCTTGGTTCGCTGATTTGGCTAATTTTCTTGTGACCGGCATTGTTCCGAGTGAGCTCTCTTCTAACCAAAGGAATAAGCTTAAACGGGACAACTTTGATTATTACTGGGACGAGCCTTATCTTTTCACGATTTGTAATGATGTTGTGACCCAGAGATGTGTTCCGAAAGAGGAGCAAATGAGTATTCTTGATGCTTGCCATTCCTTGCCCTACGGTGGCTATCATGGTGGGGCGAGAACTGCTTTAAAGGTTCTTTGTTGTGGTTTTTATTGGCCTACTCTATATAAAGATGCTGGTGACCTTGTCAAGAGATGTGATGAGTGTCATAGAGCTAGTGGAATTTTCAAGAAGGATGAAATGCCTCTCACCACTATTTTTGAGGTTGATATTTTTGACGTGTGGGGCATAAACTTCATGGGGCCTTTTTTGAGTGCATGTGGCAATACTTATATTCTAGTAGTTGTTGATTATGTATCCAAGTGGTTTGAGGCCATGGCGTTGCCCAATAATGAAGCCCAGAGTGTGGTGGCGTTTCTCAAGAAAAATATCTTTACATGGTTTAGGACTCCTCAGGCAATCATTAGTGATGGGGGTTCTCATTTATGCAATCGGGCATGTGACACTTTTCTTACAAAGTATGGTACCAATCACAAGGTATCAACCCGTTATCATCCTCAGGCTAGTGGACAAGTTAAGGTCTCCAACAGGGAGAGAAAGAGCATATTGTCAAAACTGTCAATGCAAATAGAACTGCCTGGTCAAGGAAACTAGATGATGCTTTATGGGCTTACAGGACTGCTTATAAGAATCCATTGTTATGTCTCCGTATCGGTTGGTATTTGGGAAGGCGTGCCATCTTTCGATTGAGCTAGAGCATAAGGCCATGTGGGCCTTGAAGAGGTTAAATCTTGAGTGGGATGTTGCAGCAAATCTCCGTGTAGAGCAACTCAATGAACTTGATAAGTTTAGGTTTCATGCCTATTCTAGCTCGTCCTTGTATAAGGACAAGATAAACTACTTATATGACAAATATTCCCGGAGCAAGGAATTCAAGAAGGGTGACTTGGTTCTCTTATTCAACTCTTGGTTACGAATGTTTTCGGGAAAGCTTAAGTCAAAATAGAGTGGCCCTTTTGAAGTGGTGCATGTAACTCCGTTTGGTGCTCTTGATTTGAAGAACAAAAATGGTGAAGTTTTCAGAGTTAATGGGTATCGAGTCAAACAATATATAGGAAATTTGATGACAAGCACGTGGTGGCCTTGATCAATTTCAAATGATGATGTTAACATGTGTTGTGCCACGACGTTAAACCAGGCGCTTCTTGGGAGGCAACCCATGTGTTTTTCATTTTCTTCTTTTTCTTTTTTAGTGTAGGATTTGTTTTGGACTAACTGGTTGTGAGATTTGTGTAGGAATTTTTGATGAAGTGCAGGACTAATACTGGAAATTTTTTTGGCTAAGTATGCATTTGGACCGCTGACCGCACCTAAAATTACGTGGTCAGCGGAAGCTTATTTGCGGGGGAATTATTTGGTAGCGGGCGCGAACTGGAAATGTCCAAAATATGACCTCTCTGAAGTTTCAACTGCGTCCGCGGAAGCTTTTTCGTGGTCAACAGACCTTGTTCTGCGACCCCATTTTCCATTCTTAGCGGTAATGTTGAACAGGAAACCCTTCAGAACAGCCAAAAATGCTGACCGCAATGGAATTTCGCGACCACGCCAGGTAGGTCGGTGTGGGCTCTCATGGTTTTATTATAAATAGGAGGGCCCTCCTCCGTTTACCCTTTTCGCACTTTGGACTCTCAAACGAAATAGGCCATTGTTCATATCCTATACTCTGAGCCCTAATGTGCATTACACTAATTAGAAGTCAATTTCCAATGCTCATCAAACAACTGGTATGCTCAAATCATCACATTGTTTTTAACTTTGTGCTTTTCTATTCTTTTAGTTTTAACTTCTTGCTCTCTTCTTTTAGTTTTAACTAGGGTTAAATAGTTATTAATTAGTTGATGCTAAAGATTCATGATGATAGTTGTTGTGCATGCCTCGTAGGGGTTGGTAATTTTCATGATACTTGTTAATGACTAAAAAAGTGAAACCCTAAATCTAGGAAAGTCAAAAATGCCCATCTGGTCGTAGAATTCTAAGGATAACGGTCCAAATTGCGATGTCTGCATTCATGTTGTGTAAGATCTAAATGATTGATTTTTCACGGTCAGCGGTGGAAATTCCACTGAAAACGGCCTGCTTTACACGGCCGCGCTTCCTTTTCTGCGGACAGCGAATTCTAAGTTCTTAGAATTGCAAAATTGGGTCTGCGATTGTGTTTGTTTTTTTGCGGATTGCATTGTAGCTTTCGCGGCCGTGCCCAAAATTTCGCTCTCAGCAGTACCTCAGATTCAGAGAGTGGGTAGTCCAATTCCCAACTTTTTGCGGACATGGTTCTTTTTCTATGGTCCGCGATTGCCTTTTCGCAGTCGCGCCTCTTTTTTTGCGATTAGCGGATCCTGATTTTGAGAGGCCGTAATGCCAGTCCTCTACTATTCTACATTTCTATATGCAATGTTTTAGCTTCACCTGCAATGCTTAACCATATGATTGATATATTGTTCTGACGTTGTTTCGTGGCTTATTCTCCGTAGACAATGGTGCGATCTAGAGGTACCGATGATACACAAAAGGGGAGGGCTAACTCCTCCCGAGGCAGGGGAAAAGGAGGACAAAGAAGGACCAAATTACTACTAACGGTCGAGAAATCAATAAGGAAGTTGAGGAAAACAATCAAAGCTGCGGACAGAGCCGCATCGTATTCTGAGGGTAGTGAATACGTCCCTTCCCAGAAAGTTTCGGAAAGAGACTCAGTGCCAACACACTTTCCCACAGACTTTCAAGGGATATTTCAATTGAGAGACGAGCCTAGACCCCCAGCTTCCCCTACATCTTCTGAGTCGTCTGATGGTTCAGAGGAAAGTAGTGAGTCTTCAGCATCAGCCTCTCCTCCAGCTTATCCACCTAGACAGAACCCTATTGATGTAGATGTTGAGGTCCCTAATGACGGGAGAGGTGGTGACACCCAGATAGGAGGGTTGGAAAGAATAAGGAGCTCGGTGGTCTGGCAAGAAAGATTTCTCAGTGAGAAAGCCTACCACAAGTTTCGAGACTAGTGGCCTCAGAGGTCACTTACACATGAGAGGGTATTCATTAAGCGGGACTTGCTACCTCACAACCCAAATGTCAAGAGGCAATTCAATGAGAGATTGGGTGGCAGTTCTTCACCAGCAACATACCAGATACCAAAATGTAAATTGGTTAAGGAGTTTTACGCTGATGTCGCCCCACATAAAAAGGGCACATTTTTTACCAAAGTCCGGAACGAGAAGATTAAGTTTGATGGCAAGACGCTGAATGATTATGCTGGGTTCAATGACGAGGATGAGTCCTTGTATCTGGAGAAGGTGGCTATGGATGAGTTAGCTCGCCCGTGGCTAGCATCAGTGATTCCTCTCTCGGGGACTACTCCAACTTGGCTGACACATGGGTTCCCAATCTACAGGAGCACTTTGAACTTCAAGGCGAAGGGTTAGGAAACGTTTGTGTGTAGCCAGTTAGACCCCACTACACATGATAGTGATATGCCGGTCTTTCAGGATATTATTGTGGGGGCCATCATGGCAGGGTACCCGATCAACATCGGGTATATTATGTCTAGGGTGATCATCAGAGTGGTTAACAAGAATGAGAGCTCATACCCTTTCATGAACTTCCTCCATGTACCTGGAGGATCAGGAACTGTAAGGAAGGGACTTTGACACTAAGGTGAAACCCAAGAGACCGTTCTCCTAGTACAACCTTCAGGGTTCAGACAACCCCAAGTCTAAGGGCAAAGCCTCCACTTCCACTGGCTAGTATGAAGAGCCAAGGGCGGTGGCCACTGGTTCCGAGCCTCCCACAGCCATACCACATCCTCCTTCGGACCATCTACTTCCATTCCCTCTTCGGTGCTTTCTTCATCAGAATACCCTCTGACTGTACTGAGGGTCAACCAAACTCTTTCTAGCATCAACAACTGGATGCAGGCAGATATATCAAAACCTTTCTGTCCTATCAAGCACAGTGGCAGCTCAGTCAGCTCCGGCACAGCCTCATATGCCTGCTTTAGTAGAGGAATCACTTAAGGAGCTTCTGCATAACCAAAAGGATCTCCTTGACAACCAGAAGCGGATTATGGCCACTTTGGAGGCATAGGGAAAAGCAATCATGGACCTGAGAAAACAAACAAAGAAAATGAAAAAGACTCGGGCTTCCAAGGAGTCGGTAAAGCTGATGAGGAAGGAGGTGGAAAAGATTAGATCATCTGGAAACATCCCATTAGACCTACTATTGGAGGAGCCAGCTCTAGTAGCTCAGGCAGCACAGACACCAGAGGAGGAAGCTGACAGAGAGCTCGTGAGGAGAGGGGTGATTCCCCAGACTGATGACTTGGAGATTGAGTTGGAGGACCCCGAGAAGCTGACTTAGGCCAGCCACATGACCCAGCTAGTGACCCCATACAGAGAGAGGAAACATAGGGAGTTTTCTTTACTCTCTAACCCCCATTGATCTTATTTTTGCTTTTAGCATTGAGGACAATGCTAGTTTTTATTTGGGGGGAGGGGGGTGGTCCTATTTTGATTTGATGACTGGAATGTAATTATGATACTTATTTTTCGTTATTGTTATTTTTCACTTTTGGTATGTATATAACCTTACCATTTATTTTTTACTTTTCGTTATTTTTCAATTTCGGTATTTATATAAAGTTATCTTTTCATGTATATATTTATTCCCCTTTATCTATATTCGTCTCAATCCCCAATTGTACATATTCAATTTACTTTCCATATTTCACTTTATAACTTCTTTGCAATTTTCCTTAATAGCATAGCTTCTTATTTTCATTTAGTAGTTTCTTTTTCAATTTGTAGCTTCTTACTTTTACAAGTTTTTGTAATCAACAAGCCTTTGGTTTTCTTAATGCCACGATCTTTCCAAAGGTGGAATTTTGTGTGAACCGGGTGGCTCTTCCCGATGATGAATGACATGACAATCTTCTTAAGGGTTTGAGTCCGTTTTCTTTATGTTTTTGTGTAAAAAGTAGTAATGAATAAAAGTATCTCAGGCAAAGCTTCACTTGAGCCTAACACATTTACCTTTGTCCTTATGGTTAGAAACAAGTTGATTTGAAAAGAATGGTGCTAATTTTGACCTTTAGACTCTTGCATTGACTAAACAATCATCGAGTGGTTTTTCGGGACCATTTGTGTTTCTCAGCCTTAGCTAAGGTTGTTGTGGGCCCTCGATTCTATTCTCTTTAGAAATCCAATAGCTTGTGAGGTAAGATATTGATTTGCAAGTCAAAGTCCCGTGCCAATAAGTCTAGAGCTTGCCCTGAACGTTTGCCTAGGCGAAATTCTAAGTGAAGCTCGACTTGAGAAATGATTATAGGCTCTCCTTGATCCAAATTGGAACTTAAAAGCATCCATAGCCCACCAAATATGATATCCCTAGTCAACCCCGTTGAGCCGAAGCTCTTATTCTTTCAACAACCATGATACATGCCTTTTTTCCATTCTAAAATGATCCTCTCTTGGCACCTGATCTTTCCTTAGAACAATTTGCAAAAGCATAAGTTTGGGGGGAGAGAAGAGGAATGCAAAAGTCATAAAAGGTACAAAATGAAGAAAAGGGAAGGCAAAGAAAAAGAAAGAAAAGCCAAAAAGTCAAAAAGAAAGTGAACAATACAGAAAAATAAAGGAATTCAATAAAACCAATGATGAAAGGTTTGGAATGATTAGAAAGAAGAAGAATGATTGTCATGAACAAGAAAGAGTGGAAGTGTGTCTCTCTAGCCCCCCTAAGGAAGAAGAAAATGACTCAAAGAGTCAAGAAAGTGTGAGCCGAAATGAGAAAATAAAGTGCTTAAGGATAGATGAAACCTCCATATACCAATATATCCTACTTTGAACCAAAAGACTTTATCACAATCCCGCAAAAGCCCTAGACACAAAGGGATATAACTGAAAACTTTTCTAAAACTAGACACAATGGGCTACAATTTTCATTTTTGGATCATCTCCAAATACCTTATAGATTGCGAGATATGAGCCTCCGAAGTCAGATCTGTGCAACAAAGGTTTCCTTCTTCACGAACGCGAGGATCTCTTTGCGAACGCGAAGAACAAAGCCCCTGGAGCCAAATACTTCTTCGCGAACACGAGAGAATCCTCGCGAACGTGAAGAACAACACCAAAAACCAACATCAACTATTGAAAACAGACAGAAATGATCTGAAACCACCCCGAAACATATACGAGGCCCCCGAGCCCCCGTCCAATCACACAAACCAGTACCATAACATAACAGACCTAATCAAGGCCTCAAATCACATCAAACAATATCAAAATCATGAATCGCACCCCAATTCAAGCTTAATGAACTTTAGAACTTCAAACTTCTACATTCGATGTCAAAACCTATCAAATCACGTCCATCTCAAATTTTGCACACAAGTCACATTAGACATTACAGACCTAGTCCAACTTCCCGAATATAAATCCGACCCTGATATCAAAAAGTCCACTTCCGGTCAAACTTCTAAAAAACCTTCAAATTTCTAACTTTCGTCAAATGACCGCAAAATAATCTACGGACCTCCGAATCCACTTTCGGACGCACTCCCAATACCAGAATTACCATACAGAGCTGTTCTCAAACTTGAAATCCCAAACAGACATTGATAACATTAAAATAGACTGCAACCCAAATTTATGAAAATTTTCCAAAATACCAACTTTCAAAATAGGCGCCGAAACCCTCACGAGTCATCCAAAACTCGATCTGGACATATGCCCAAGTCCAAAATTATCATATGAACTTGTTGGAACCTTTAAATCCTAATTCCAAGGTCCTTTACCCAAAAATCAAGCATTAGTCAATTCTTTCAATTTAAAGCTTCCGAAATGAGAATTTTCTTTCTAAATCAACTCCAAACTTCCCAAAATTCAATTCTGACTATGTGTGCAAGTCATAATGCCTAGAGTAAAGCTACTCATGGCCTCAAACTGCCGAATGATGCGCTAAAGCTCAAAGCGAGCGGTCGGGTCGTCACAATTTGCTGTGAAATTAATTGATTTTGTTGTATCTTTGAAATTGGTTGTGGCCTATGGGAAAATTGTGGTATGAAGTGAGTATTTGGTGTTGTTGTGATAATTTTCTATGAAAATTTTTGTGTTATTTGGGATACTATTATGCAACGTATAAGGGTGACATTCCACTGTTAATATTATGTGGGTATAAGGGTGGTATTTCACCGTGGTTATGTCTGTTGGGTTATTTTCGGGGTAGAATGATAAGGGAGGCTATTATACGGAGCGATAAGTGAGGATATTATAGGAGAAATAAGGGTGGATATTCTCAGGGATAATATGTGATGATGTGGGGTATTTTTGTTGGTAATTGTTATGTGATGATGAGGGATATTGTGCTGGTAATATTTATGTAATGTTGTGATTTCCTTGTGAGTTACTTTATATATATTATGCAATTTATTTTTTAAATTCAGTAAATTTGATAATAGTCAGATATATGTTGAAATTATGAGCATGTGGATATTGCCGAGTGGGTTATGATATGGGAATGAGGTGCCGGGGAAATATGATGAATTTATTATTAGTACGTGAATCATCCGTACAGTTACAATATGAAATATGGGCACGAGGTGTTGTGGTTATATAATGAAAATGATATTGGCACGTGAAATGTCCGTGCAGTTGTGATATGAAATATGGGCACGAGGTGCCGTGAGTAAATGATTATGATGATAGGCACGATGTGCCGTGGAAATATAAAAATGGGATGAGACCCGTATTTTATGATTATGAAATGAGGTGTCACAAGGTGATATTTATTTGAAAGAATTATATTCGAAAGATGTTTATTTAAAAATAATATTTGAAAGATATTTATTTGAAGGAAGTATATTTGAAATATATTTATCGGAAGGTATTATATCCTAAAGCTTACTATTTAAAAGATTTATAGGCGAAAGATTTATATTTGAAGGACTTGATTAATTGGCTGTAGTTGTATTCATTATTTGCGGAGCGATATTTATGGTGTTCTTCTTGCCATGTTGTTTATATCATTTGTTGATTATTGTTACCATCATTGTTATTTGTTTCCTATTATTTTTATATGCTATACTGCATAGGTTATTAGACTAGTAAGTGTCTTGACTGTACCTCGTCAATACTCCATCGAGGTTAGGCCTGATACTTATTGGGTACCAACTGTGGTGTACTCATACTACACTTCTGCACTTTTTTGGCAGAGCCAAATATTGGAGATATCGGATTTGGACAGAGTTATTGTGATCACAAGGATTCAAGGTATGGCTGCTTGGTCGTCCCAGTCCCTTGGAGTCTTTCCATTTCTATTGTACCGTTAATTTCTTACTCGAACAGTATTTTATATTCGATCCTCGAGATCATTCCATGTATTCAGTTAGAGTTCGTTACTCAGTATTACCAGTCTTAGGAGGTTGTTTGATTATTTCTGTTGTTAGTTTTGACACTTATTTCTATTTCTATTTCTTGTAATAAATTCTATTTAAAAAAAGGGCTTGAAGTGTAATTATTATTGGCTTACTTAGTCTTAGAGACTAAGTGCCATCATGACGCATGTGGTGAGAATTTATGTCGTGAAAATTTGGTATCAGAGCTGTAGGTTATTAGGTTCTATGAGTCACGAAGGAGTCTAGTAGAGTCTTGCGGATTGATACGAAGACGTCAGTTATTATCTTAGAGAGGCTATAGAATTATTAGGAAATTTTCACTTCTTTCATTCCTTTTATGCGGATTTGTTGATTTTTGAATTTGAGCCTTTGTATCTCTATTCTCTCATAGATGGTGACGACACGTGCTACCGGGTCAGCTGAGCAGACACCCGCGGATACTGCTAGGGTCGAAAGAGTTCAGGGTCGAGGTAGAGTTCGAGGAAGGGCACCTATCACAGCTAGAACACCTGTTAGAGAAGCAATTGAGGAGCCGCTTGTAGCTCCAATCGGGGGGCAAGTACCAGAAACACCTGTTGTTACCCCCGGACTTCGGGTTAGCATAGTTCCTAAACATGTTTGGTGCATTAACTCAGGCGGGATTGATCTCTATATTACCAAATATTTCATAGATTGGAGGAGTAGCTCAGACTCCTACAGCCCGTACTCTAGAGCAGCAGGTTCACATTGGTCAAGTTCCAGGTATAGTACCGGTACAACCTGTCATTCCGGTTCAGCCTGAGGCCCGGCCAGAGGCATCAGAAAAAGAGCAAAAGAGACTTGAGAGGTTTAAGATGTATAACCCACCTACTTTTAGTGGTACAGCTACAGAGGGTGCTCAGGGATTTCTAGAAAAGTGTCGCTATATCCTCTGCACCATGGGTATTGTGGAAGTAAGCAGAGTTGCCTTTACTACATTTCAGCTGTTAGGGGCAGCGTATTAATGCTGGCAAGTTCATAAATAGGGTAGACCAGCCAATACAGCACCACCAACTTGGGCTCAATTTTCGGAGATATTTTTGAAAGAATTTGTTAATCAGACTCTCCGAGATGCGTGGCGCATAGAGTTTGAACGGTTACCTTAGGGCACCATGACAGTGTCAAGAATATGCCATCAGGTTTAGTGATTTAGCCTATCGTGTACCTACTTTGGTTCCTACCGTTAGAGAGCAGATCCGCAGATTCATTGAGGGGATCGATTACTTTTTAGATGTGACCCATTATTGAGGAGGCTCGATGTCACAACCCTAGTTCACCAATTGTGAACACGTTATGACGGCACCTATTCTTTATGACCAGGTAAGCCTAACACAATGCGGAATTAATGACATTTGCGAAATTTGTAATCAAAAGCTAAATAACACGAGTAATGTATACAATTGCCGCCTGGCACATACACTTTAATACTTTAAATTCTGAAACCATCCTAATGACCCGGAAACCCACGGGAAATACAGGCCAAGAATAATAATAACACTGCTTTAATCATCCGGAAAGTCTATAACAAGGAAGAACAGAATAGCATCTAGCTAACTAAAGGGTAGAGTGGGAGGGAGACTCTCCGGTCTGCGGACGCGGCAGATACACCTCAAGTCTCCGAAATGCTCCCTACAGCTATTGATAATGCGACTGCGTAGAGGTACCTGGATCTGTACATGAAAAACATGCACAGAAGAGGCGTGAGTACACCACAGCGGTACTCAGTAAGTGCCAAGCCTAACCTCGGTTGGGTAGTGATGAGGAAAGGTCAGGGCCTTACTGAGGCAAAAATAATATAGCAACAAAAATATTAACAGTGTAGAAATCCGACGAAACTAATGAACGTAGCAGTGTAATAAAACAGCTCAATGAAATAATAATACTATAAAGACAGAACAGAAACGTAGAGTAAACACAGCTAAATTGCAACAAGAATGCCAACGAGGGTCTCCCAGGATACCGTCTTGTAGCCCTTTCCTCAACTGTCTAATGGATCTCTCGTGATACCGTCCCGTCGTCCAACTCTCATATCAATTTCAAAGGATCTCCCGGGATGTCGTCCCGTAGTCCAATCACCAGTGTGTAGGGGATCTCCCGGGATACCATCCCGTAGTCCCAAAATAAAAGTGCTGGGGGATCTCCCGAGATACCGTCCCGTAGTCCCAAAATAAAAGTGCAGGGGGATCTCCCGGGATACCATCCCGTAGTCCCAAAATAAAAGTGCAGGGGGATCTCCCGGGATACCGTCCCATAGTCCTAAAATAAAAGTGCAGGGGAATCTCCCGGGACCCCGTCCCGTAGTCCCAAAGTAAACAAATAAGGGAGGAGCTCCCGGAATCCCACATCCGTAGTCCCAATGTAAATTCGCAACCAAAAATCCGAGAAATATTTAGAAATTGAAGTACAACAATACAAGGCAACAAATAATTCTGATCTAACATGCTCCACATAATTACAATTAAGGCAATTTAAGCAAATAGGCAATTTGGTTTAATTAAACATGTTCTTCCGTACTAGCACAGGCTATAATAGCAAGTAGGATAAAGCAAATAGGACGGAAATCCAGTTCAAGTATTTTAAGTAAAAACTCGGTTTTCAACAAATAGCTCAAGTATGCGCTCGTCACCTCACGTACAAGGCATTCAATTACCAATTATCACATCCTAAGGGATGAAGTCCCCCACACAAGGTTAGGCAAGCCACTTACCTCGAACCGGTGCAAAATCAACTAAGGAACGATGCCTTTACCATGAGTATCCGACTC
>MU682786.1:22617-49618 GCA_026770625.1 Nicotiana glauca | reverse complement strand
TCCGCTTCTGCGGACCAGTAACTGCATTTGCGGTTACGCTTATGCGGAAAGGGGATCGCTTCTGCCGTTCTCCTGAGGTGGGGCCAATTCCGCTTATGCAGTGACGAAGCCGCTTATGCGGCGCCGCTTCTACACTCCCCAAGCCGCATAAGCGGAAATACCAGAAGGATTAAGACCAGCTGCAACTAAACTTAGAAATTTACCCCGTTAGCCATCCGAAATCATCCCGAGGCCCCCAGGACCTCAACCAAAAGCACCAATACCGCCTAATACCTTATTCGAACTTGTACCAATCCTCAAAACATCTCAAACAACACCAGAAACCTGATTAAATCAAGGATTCAAGCCTAAGAACTTCAAATTCATCCAAAATACGCTTTCGATCAAAAACCTAACCAAACCTCATCCGAATGACCAAATTTTTTGCACACACATCCCAAATGACATGACGGGGCTACAACAACTTCCGGAATTCAAATCCGACCCTCGGATCAAAAACTCACTATCGGACCGGAAACTTCAAAAATTCAAACTTCGGCATTTCAAGCCTAAATGAGCTACGAACCTCCAAATTACATTCCGAACATGCTCCCAACCCCGAAATCATCTAACGGAACCATCAAATTTCCATTCCGAGGTCGTCTTCACACTGTTCCGACTACGGACCATTTTCCAACTCTTAAGCTCTTATTTAGGGACTAAGTGTGCCAAAACACTCTGAATCCTAATACCGAACGTCTCGGCAAACCAAAATAGCAAAAATGGACTTAGGTAAAGTAGTTAATAGGGGACCGGGGCGTAAATTCCAAAAATGACCGGCCGGGTCGTTACACTCGAGCAGCCGGCTAGCTCAGTCCGCACCTCAGATTACTCGGGGTGCCCTAGTAAGTTCTTATAGTGCACCACCGATATGAGATTCTTACAGTGTTTATTCTAGTTATCCCGTACAGACTCGGTATGAGCAGTCGCGACCTCAGAGGGGTTGTTTTGAGTGTGGTGATACTAGGCATATCATGAGAGATTGTCCTAGACTTGGGAGAGGTAGAAATCATCAGAAAACTCAAGCTATGGGCCCAAATGCAGTTACTACCCTACGTGCACAGCTAGTTAGGACTAGAGGACCGATGGGTTGAGGGAGCCCTAGAGGAGGAGGCCCAGCCCGTTGATATATTTGCTATGGTGTGGCTGAAGCCACTACACCAGATGGTGTCGTTTCAGGTACGATTTTGATTTGTAATAAAAGGATATTTTTCCTTAATTTGATTTTGTTCTAAATATTGAAGTGAGTCCTCCTATTATGCTCCGCTTATGGCTGAGCTTCATAATTTTATGACCCACTTATATGTTTATCCCTGTTGGGAGACTTGACGATGTTAACTCGTGTCTATCATTTTTTATTTTGTATATTATTGAGGGTTATAAGTTCAAAAGTGACTTTCTATTACTCGCTACAGTGGGTTTTGATGTGATTTCGGAATAATTGATTTTGATTTTATGAATTATATGCTCTATTAGTACGGGTATTCAATATGTGTTGTGAAAATTATTTACAGAATTTATTAAAAAGAAGAAGAAAATGAAATTTTCAGTTGGTAATGTGCAAAATACTTTTGATTCAGAGTTGAGGATGAGATCCTTGCATTTTTGTATGATGTGAAATATCTAAACTGGGCTGAAAACCGGTGTGGAAGTTGTATAAGGACGAGGTCCTTGTGGTGAAAAGAATTATGAGTTTAAATTCTTCCTTTGTGAAATTACATTTGTACAATAGTATTAATATGGATTCATGCGTGTTAGGCTTATTTGATAATTCTTTTATGTGTTATTGTGCATATTTAGCCATGTTTGTGCTGTGAATATCGAGTTTTATCCTACGAGGTAATGCCCAGGTGGCGTTAAATGTAACTCATTAATTCAGGTAAATATTATGAGGTATTCATGCCTGCGTGTTGCTATCATTGTCGTAAAAATTTGAAACGAGATTTTGGTTAATATGAGATTAATTGAGGATGCTGGAATTAATTATGAATAACTGTTATGACCAGAGATGTGGTTATGGGCATACGTATAATGTGTGTGTAGGCATGAAATTGCTACAGTCGGTTGAGACTAGCACGGTGTGTTAATATAAAAATCAGGCCTTTTTTAAATTTATTGGAGCGAAAGAAATTGGCGTTAAAGCTTATAAGTGAGGATAAAGGAAATAATCTCAACTGAGATGGCTTCTGATCCATGTTACATTTGCGGTAAGTAGAATCACCCGCGGGTATATGTGTAAGAATACACTCAGTAATTTAATATCTCCAGAATAATTCTTGGCACGTTCGAGGATGAACGTATGTTTTAAAAGGGGGAGAATGTAACGACCCGACTTGTCTTTTTAAGAGCTAATGCACCATTCAGCGACTTAAGATCCCGAGAAATTTCATAATATGTATTATGACCCGTGAGTGTGGTTGAGTTTGGTTTTTGGGAAGATTCAGAATTAAATTGAAAGAACAATTATTATTTTTGAAGCTTAAATAAAAAGAGTTGACCAGAGTTTGATTTTTGAGCAAACGACTCTGGACTGGAGTTTTGATGATATGAATAGTTTCGTATGGTGATTTCAGACTTAGGTATACGTCCAGAATTTGATTTGGAAGTCCGTAGGATAATTCAGCACATTTTTGCGAAAAGTTGGAAAAGTAAGTTTTTGAAATATTCGTAAATTCGGCCGTAAGTCAATTGTTTGATAACGAGGACGTATTTCGATTCCGAAAATTGAAACATCTCCACTATATCATTTATGACTCATGTGTAAAATTTGAAATCATTCCGGATTGATTTGATATATTTTAGCGCTAATTATAGAAGTTGGAAGGTCTAAAAAGTATAATTCAATTCGAGGCGCGATTCGTATTGTGACATTGTTTGACTTAGTTTGAAGCCTCGACTAAGTTTGTATTGTATTTTGGGATGCGTTGGCATAATTGGCTAAGGTCGCGAGGGCCTCGGGTGGAATTCGGAAGGTTAAAAGATTGGATTTTTGGCATTTAGAACTGCTGGATTTTTTTGGATTTGCTGGTGTCCTCGCAGAAGCAAGGCATTCACTGCAGAAGCAAAATGGGAAGGACATGGCAGTGGTCGCATGTACGAAGAAATTCCTGCACGCGAGAATTGAAGATGCAGAAGCGGCTGCCTTCGCAGATGTGCAGGTTGTATTGCACCTGCGATTTCGTTGAAGCGATGGAGGCATCGAGAAAATAAGGAAAACAGATCTGATTCGATGATGTCAAGAAAAGTGGACCAAACTCAATTAATGTGGATTGACTGTTGGAGAAATGATTCCATAAGGGACGATCTTTCATATTATATCTATTTATAAATATAATATAGGAAGAATCATGTTGTGGGATTGTCCGTGTTTTATGTGAGGTCGCAGGTTACCAATCGCAGAAGCAAGAAAGCGAGCTCGCAGGCGTAACAAATTGTCCGCAGAAGCAGAATCGGGGCAGAATCATAAGGACCAAAAATGGTCATTTTGCCATTTGGTTTTGGATTTTTTGGAGCTCGGTTCTTGGGTGATTTTGAGGATTTCTTCACGATTTCAACTCAAGTAAGTGTCCTATATCCAAAAGTATTTATATTTCATAAATTCATGGTTATATTCATCATTTAATTTAGATTTAAATTGAAGAAATCAAGATTTTGGCAAAACTTCCAAAAATGAAGATTTAAGATTTGGAGGTCGAGTATTAACGGAATTTGATAAAATTGGTGTGGCTGAACTCGTATCGAAATGGGTGTTCGAATTTCATGAAAATTATGTCGGGTTCCGAGAGGCGGGTCCCACGTTGACTTTTGATTGACTTTTTAGAATAAAATTTTAAGTAACGTTATATTATTCAGAATTATTTCCGATGAATTTTAATGAAGTTATACAATTATTTTAGATAGATTGGAGCTATCTGGAGGTCGATTCAAGCAAGAAGGTGATTTTGGAATATCGGCCTAACTTAAAAAAAGTAAGTATCTTGCTTAACCTTGAGTGGGGGAATTACCCCTTAGGCATTAGGTCGTATGTGCCATTTCTGTAATGTAAAAGCCGTGTACGCGAGGTGACGAGTACGTACTCGGGATTATATGTGCAAATTTTATTAGTTCAAAGTCTTAAGTATTTTTATGTATTAACTTGGATAATTGTTGGCATTTATTAAATCCTCTATTTGTCGTGCCTCAAATTCTTGTTTGTCGAATTTGTTTTATATTATAAATTGGTGTGATTGCTACTTGAATTTTTATGTGAATTTTGCGTGTTTATTGAATTAATATCTCCTGGAAATAATTATTTTATGGGTTTTTTGTCAGCAAAAAAATTAATTAAAATAAGTTTAATTAAGGTATTAATATATTTATTGAAAATTTGGGTTAAAGAAAGTGTTGTCTTATGCTGAGTTATTTTTCCCAAATTTATTGTTGTTTTTGAGATTTTATATGCGGTATGTGGAGCCTTGGGCTATTTGCCGTAAAATTAATTGATTTGTTGTATATTTGGAGTTGGTTGTGGCTATGGGCAAATTGTGATATGAAGTGAATATGTGGTGTTGTTGTGATAATTTTCTGTCTAAATTGTTGTGTTATTTGGGCTACTGTTATGCAACGTATAAGGATTGCATTCCACTGTTGATATTATATGAGTATAAGGGTAGCATTTCATTGTGGTTATGTGTGTTGGGTTTTTGTCGAGGCAGAGTGATAAGGGAGGCTATTATATGAAGCCATAAGGGAGGCTTTTATAGAAGCGATAAGGGTGGCTATAGAAGAGATAAAGGTGACTATTGTCATGGATAATATGTGATGATGTGGGGGTATTGATGTTGGTAATTGTTATATGATGACGAGGGGAAATCGTGCTGGTAATATTTATGTAATATTGTGATTTCCTTGTGACTTCTTTTATATATATATTGTGGAATTTATTTAATAAATTCAGTAAATATTATAATAGTCAATATATATTGAGATTATGAGACTGTGGGTATTGCGGAGCGGGTTATGATATAGGCACGAGGTGTCGGGGAAATATGATAAATTTATTATTGGTATGTGAATCGTCCGTACAATTACGATATGAAATATGGGCACGAGGTGCTGTGGTTATATAATGAAAATGATATTGGCACGTGAAATGTCCGTTGTAGTTGTGATATGAAATATGGGCAAGAGGTTCCGTGAGTAAATGATGATGATTGGCACGATGTATCGTGAAAATATAAAAGTGGGTTGAGACCCGTATTTTATGATTATGAAATGAGGCGTCACAATATGATATTTATTTGGAAGAATTGTATTCGAAAGATGTTTATTTGAAAGAATTATATTTGAAATAGTATATATTTATTTGAAGGAAGTATATTCGAAATATATTTATCGGAAGATATTTTATTCTAAAGGGTACTATTTGAAAGATTTATAGGCAAAAGATTTATATTTGAAAGACTTGATTAATTGGTTATACTTGTATTTATTATTTACGGAGAAATATTTATGGTGTTCTTGTTGCCATATTATTTATATCACTTGTTGATTATTGTTGACATCATTGTTATTTGTTTCTATTATTTTTATATGCTATAATGCGCAGGTTATTAGACTAATGAGTGTCTTGACTGTACCTCATCACTACTTCACCGAGGTTAGTCTTGATACTTACTAGGTACTAACTATGGTGTATTCGTACTACACTTTTGTATATTTTGTGCAGAGCCAGGTATTGAAGATATCGGACTGGGAAAAAGTTACTATTATCGCAAGGATTCAAGATATGGCTGCTTGGTCGTCGCAATCCCACGGAGTCTTTCCATTTCTATTGTACTGTTAATTTCTTATTATGATAGTATTGTATATTCGATCCTCGAGATCATTTCATGTATTCATGTGACGACCCGGCCCGTCGTCACGTGAGTTACCTCCTCGTTTCCCCCATATTATGTTTCTCTATATTTCAATATCGGTATTTGAGGTGATCGGGCAGAATTGGATTGGTTTTAGTTAGAAATGAGGCACTTAGACTCTTAGAAGGAAGCTTGTTTTGAAAAAGTTAACCGGAAGTTGACTATATAGTTAGAGGGCTCGGATGTGAATCCCGGTGATTCAGTTAGCTTCGGGGGATGATTTGTAACTTAGGAGTGCGATCGGAATTGAATTTGGAGGTCCGGTGTAGAATTAGGCTTGAATTGGCGAAGGTTGAATTTTGGTAAATTCCAGTTGGTAGGTGAGATTTCGATTCGGGGGTCGGAATGGAATTTCGAGAGTTGCAGTAGCTTCGTTAGGTGATTTTGGATGTGCGGGTAAAATTTCAGGTCATTTAGATGTTGTTTGGTTGGGTTTTTGATTGAAAGTGCATTTCGGAAGTTTTGAAGAAACTTAGGCTTGAATCCGATGTGAATTGATGAATTTAGTATTGTTTGACGTGTTTTAATGATTGGAATAAGTTAGTATGATGATTTGGGATATGTTGGTATATTTGGCTGGGGTCCCGGGGGCCTCGGGGTGATTCCGGATGATTAAATGGGAAGTTTGGACTTAAGTTTTGCTGCAGAAAAATACACAGCACGTGCAGACCAAGTTTGGTCATCGCGTTCGCAGGAGAAGGTCCGCGTTCGCGAAGAGATGGGTTGCCATTTCATCCCGTTCACGTGGGTATCATCGCGTTCGCTTAGTAGGGGCCTGGGGCCCTGCCTAAGTTATTCAATGCGTTCGCGTGGAGTAGGACGCGTTCGCGTAGTTATAAGTCCTGGAGCATCACGATCGCGGGTGGGGTACCACGTTCGCGTAGAGCAATTTTTGGTCAAAGTAATTTTCTTCATCGCAAACTTGGAGGGTTTGACCGCGTTCGCATAGAGCAAATAACTGCTGGGCAGTAGGGCTTTTTAAATCATTTTGTTCCGCGAAGGTTAGCCATTTTCCACCATTTTTGAACCACCTTTGAGAGCTTTTTGGTAGAGTTTGAAGGGGATTTTGACGGGAATTGATTGGAGGTAAGTCTCGTGACTTAGAAACATCATTTTATCGAAGAATCAACCTTTAATTCTTAGGAATTTGGGTAAAAATTGGAAGAACTAGGGCTTGGTTTTTGGAATGTAAAATTGGAATTTAAAGGAGCATTTGAACTCCGATTTTGATGAATTTGATATGTATAGACTCGTGGAGAGACGAGGAATCCGGTGATGTGAATTTCGTAATTTTTCGAGAAGTGGGCCTGGGACTCGGGTTTTGCCAACTGTGATTTTCGATGCTTTTCGAGTATTTTCAATTGGGTTATGTTCCTTTAGCTTATTGTAAAATATTCCTTGTGGTTTTGGTCAGATTCGACGCGCGAGGAGGTCGATTCGAGAGGCAAGGGCTTGGCGAGCTAGACTATTGGCCGGCTAGAGGTGAGTAATGACTTTAAATGATGTCCTAAGGGCTTGAGACCCCGGATTTGCACAACTTGGTGCTGTGTTGAGATGAGACACGCGTTCAATGACGAGCGCGGGATCATTTACTAATGGGGACTGTGACTTGGTCCAGTGCGGATAATATTTACTGCGTATTAGCTATGACTTGTTTTTCACTATGATTTAGGCTTATTGCCATGTTTGGGGCTTATTGTCGACTGCTTGAACTCCTTATGAACTATCATCACTGTTTTTCTCACTATTTGACATATTATTTGAACTCAGTCCATGTGATTTATACTATTTCATGAACTCATCTTTATTTTACTCAGACTTGGAGTTTTTAACTGATATTTGAACAAATGGTTGAGCTGAGTAATATTGTTTTACTGATGCCCGAGAGGCTTTTGGATTATATTTGGACTGATTGAGGCCGAGTGCTATATGTGAGGATATGATGAGTGATGTGAGGAGGCTTTCAGGCCTCGAGTGTTATGTGAGGAGGCTTTCAGGCCTCGAGTGCATTATGAGCAGGCTTTCAGGCCTCGCATTGATATTATTCAGGCTTTCACGCCTTATTGATAGCACTTGGTCTGTAGGAGCCCTTCCGGAGTCTGCACACCCACAGTGAGCGCGGGTACCCATATGAGTGAGAGTGAGCCCGAGGGGCTGATGTTGTACTGTGTGATTGATACAGAGCCCGTGGAGCTAATACTGTACTGAGAGTTTGATATGGAGCCCGAGGGGCAGGTTCCTGAGTATCTCTTATTCATTGATAATAATTTTTTTTAACTGTTTTCAAAGAGTTTCTTACTGTATTTCACCGGTTTCTACTGTTTACCTGATTTTACTGCTTGAGATAGCATAAATTGTGCCTTTGTGGGATTTCTATATTTTCAGATATTATTTATTTTTATTACTCACTGGGTCGGAGTACTCACATTACTCCCTGCACCGTGTGTGCACATACAGGTATAGCAGAGTTCGTTCCTGAGTGTTGATTTCCATCCAGACCAAGCGGACCCGGAGAGACGAGGTAGCTGTCAGCGTCCACAACCCCATTTCTTCCTTATCTTTTCTGGTATTACATCTATCTCGGACTATGTTCTTAGATACTGTCTTGTAGTAGTTATTAAACTCTGTAGTAGTTCATGACTTGTGACACCCCGATTGCGGGCTGGATTTGGGTTGGGCTTCTTGTTATCGCGGTTATATCCGTATTGCTGGTTATGATATTCCTGCTTTAAGCTTATTTATGATTAGTAACTGTTAGATATTTGAAAATTTAAATGTTCTGTTGGCTGGCCTCGTCTTCACGAGAGGTGCCATCACGACCAGGTGGGTTTGGGTCATGACAAGTTGGTATCAGAGCCTAGGTTACTAGGTCTCACGAGTCATGAGCAGGTTTAGTAGAGTCTCGCAGATCGGTATGGAGACGTCTGTATTTATCCTCGAGAGGCTGCAGAACCATTAGGAAAACTTCACATTCTTAAAATTCTTGTCGTTCAACTTTGTCAATCCGAGAACTAAACTTCTGTGTTCTATTCCCTCGCTGATGGCGAGGACCCGCGCTGCAGGATGAGGCGATCGACCACCAGTACCACCTACTGTGGACACTAGAGTCCATGGACGCGGTCGTGGTCGTGGTAGGGGCAGAGCTGCGAGGGTAACACCTGTTGCTCCACCAGTTGCCCTGGCTCAGGAGCAGGCCCCAGCTGCGGACATTCCAGCAGCACCTGTCCAGGCACCGACGGTGCCCATTATGATACCGGGTCTCCAGGAACATTGGCTCAGATTCTATCAGTTTGCATTGGCCTAGCCCAGGTAGTTTCAGCCACTACTATAGCAGCTACTTCTCAGGCAGGGGGAGGCAGTCAGACTCCTGCTGCTCGCACACCCGAGTAGGTGATGCAGGGTTTACAAACATCAGGAGCAGCTCCAGCTCAGCCGGTTGTACTAGTTCAGGATTTTGTGGTTCCAGCTATGCCAGACGATGAGCAGCGTCGTCTTGAGAGGTTTAGTAGGCTTCAGCCTCCAGTTTTCAGTGGTGCTCAGGGTGAGGATGCCCAGGTATTTCTTGACAAGTGTCAGCGTATGCTTCGGACAGCAGGGATTTCGTAGTCCAGCAGAGCAGCTTTCACCGCATTTTAGTTCACTGGGGCTGCCTTCACATGGTGGGAGGCATATGAGCGGCGTAGGCCGGCAGGTGCAGCGCCTCTGTCATGGCATGAGTTCTCCACTATCTTTTTGGAGAAGTGGGTACCACAGTCTCAGAGGGAGGAGCTGCGTAGGCAGTTCGAGTGGCTTCGACAGGGAGATATGACTGTGACCCAGTATGAGGTGAGATTTTCTGAGTTAGCCCGTCATGCCTCCTGGATAGTTTCGACCGATAGAGAGAGGATCAAGAGGTTTGTAGATGGACTTAACTATCACCTTCGTGTTTTGATGACTCGAGAGAGAGTTCTGGGTATTTCCTTTGAGGATGAAGTTGATATTGCTCGTGATATTGAGTTGTCTTGCCGTCATGACAGAGAGAAGAGGGAGGCCAAGAGGCCTTGTCGTTCTGGTAGTTTCAGTGGTGCTCCGTCTAGACGTTAGTTTCAGCAGAGCAGAGGTTGTTCATTCAGTCCACCTCAGTCAACTCGCTCTGAGTATCGTGGGTCATCTTCCGGTCGAGGTCATCAGGGTTATCATCAGAGCCAGCCATCCCTCAGCGCTCTTCCAGCTCAGAGTTCATCACGAGCTCCATCTGTTTAGGGTTCCTCCAGGCCGAGTGTGTCAGCCAGTCACTCTGGTGCACGGGGCTCCCTTCAGTCCCATTCTCCAGCACCCGGGAACTGTTTTGAGAGCGGGGAGTTTGGGCACTTGTGGAGGCAGTGTCCTCGTCTTCGTGGTAGTTAGTCTCAGCAGAGGGGTCAGCCCTCATCTTCTGGCCCATCTTCTTCGGCACCTGCCCCGCCGGCTAGGGGTGAGGGTCAGGCAGCTAGGGGCCGCCCTAGAGGGGGAGGCCGATTAGGTGGTGGTCAGGCTCGATTCTATGCTCTTCAGGGCCGGTCAGATTCTATTGCTTCGGATGCTATTATCACAGGTATTATCTCAGTCTGCCACAAGGATGCCTCAGTTTTATTTGATCCCGGTTCTACCTATTCCTATGTGTCTTCTTATGTTGCTCACCATTTGGGTACGACCCAGGGGTGCCTTGCTTTGCCTGTTCATGTATCCACCCCGGTGGGTGATACTATTATGGTAGACCATGTATATCGGTCGTGCTTAGTGACTATTGGGGGTCTGGAGACCCGAGTTGATTTGTTGCTATTGAGCATGGTAGATTTTTATATTATTCTGGGCATGGATTGGTTATCTTCGTACCATGCTATTCTAGACTGTCATGCCAAGACAGTCACCTTGGCCATACCGGGTGTCCCGAGGATTGAGCGGAGTGGTATGACTGACTATGTTCCCAGCAGGGTAGTTTCCTTCCTAAAGGCCCAGCGGATGGTTGGGAAAGGTTGTCTATCGTATTTGGCTTTTGTGAGAGATGTTGGAGCTGAGGCTCCTAGTCTTGATTCTGTCCCCGTTGTGAGGGATTTTCCAGATGTGTTTCTAGCAGACCTGCCGGGCATGCCACCGGACAGGGACATTGATTTCGGTATTGATCTGGTGTCGGGCACTCAGCCCATCTCTATTCCTCCCTATCGTATGGCACCAGTAGAATTAAAGAAATTGAAGGAGGAGCTTCAGGAACTCCTAGATAAGGGGTTTATACGTCCTAGTGTATCATCGTGGGGTGCACCGGTCTTATTTGTGAAGAAGAAAGATGGTTCAATGAGAATGCGCATTGACTATAGGCAGTTGAACAAGGTGACAGTGAAGAACAAGTATCCACTACCGCGTATTGATGATTTGTTTGACCAGCTCCAGGGAGCAAGGGTATTCTCTAAGATTGATCTCTGTTTAGGTATCACCAGCTGAAGATTAGGGATTCTGACATCATGAAGATGGCTTTCAGGACGAGATATGGGCGCTATGAGTTTTTGGTTATGTCTTTTGGGCTGACTAATGCCTCGACCGCGTTCATGCACTTGATGAACAGTGCATTTCGGCCGTATCTGGATTCATTTGTGATTGTTTTTATTGATGATATTATTGTGTACTCGCGTAGCCAGAAAGAGCACGCTCAGCACCTGAGAGTGGTATTACAGAGATTGAGGGAGGAGAAGCTTTATGCAAAGTTCTCCAAGTGTGAGTTTTGGCTTGGGTCAGTGGCTTTCCTGGGGCACGTGGTGTCCAGTGATGGTATTCAGGTTGATCCGAAGAAGATAGAGGCGGTGCAGAGTTGGCCTAGACCGACCTCAGCCACTGAGATTCGTAGTTTCCTTGGGTTGGCAGGGTATTATCGCCGGTTTGTTCAGGGATTTTCTTCTATTGCATCGTCCTTGACCAAGTTGACTCAGAAATGTGCCCCATTTGTGTGGTCTGAGGAGTGCGAGGAGAGCTTTCAGAAGCTCAAGACAGCTTTGACTACGGCTCCAGTGTTGGTGTTACCATCAGCTTCATGTTCTTACACGGTGTATTGTGATGCTTCGAGAATTGGGGTGGGATGTGTGTTGATGCAGGAGGGTAGAGTTATTGCATATGCTTCTCGTCAGTTGAAGCCTCATGAGAAGAACTACCCGGTACATGATTTGGATTTGGCTGCTATAGTTCATGCTTTGAAGATTTGGAGGCACTACTTATATGGCGTATCTTGTGAGGTATATACTGATCATCGCAGCCTTCAGCATTTGTTCAAACAGAAGGATCTTAATTTGAGGCAACGGAGGTGGATTGAGTTACTCAAGGATTATGATATCACCATTTTGTATCACCCGGGGAAGGCCAATGTAGTGGTTGATGCTTTGAGCCGGAAGGCGATTAGTATGGGCAGACTGGCGTACATTCCAGTTGGGGAGAGGCCCTTTGCAGTTGATGTCCAGGTTTTGGCCAATCGGATGGTGAGGTTAGACATTTCAGAGCCTAGTCGGGTGTTGGCTTGCGTTGTTTCTCAGTCTTCCTTGTACGACCGCATTAGAGAGCGCCAGTATAATGATCCACATTTGCTTGTCCTTATGGACAGGGTTCAGCATGATGATTCCAGGGATGTGACTATTGATAGTGATGGCGTACTGATGATGCAGGGCCGGATTTGCATGCCCAATGTGGATGGGCTTCGGGAGTTGATATTGGAGGAGGCCCATAGCTCGCGGTATTCTATTCATCCAGGTGCCGCGAAGATGTATCAGGATTTGAGACAGCATTACTGGTGGAGGAGAATGAAGAAGGATATTGTGAGTTATGTAGCCTGGTGTCTCAACTGTCAGCAGGTCAAGTGTGAGCATCAGAGGCCCGGTGGCATACTTCAGCGTATGCATATTCCCGAGTGGAAGTGGGAGAGGATTACTATGGATTTTGTGAGTGGTATCCCTCGAAAAGCGAGGAAGTTTGATTCGATTCGAGTGATTGTGGATCGGCTGACCAAGTCCGCGCACTTTATTCCGGTGTGTACTACCTATTCTTCGGAGCGGTTAGCTGAGATTTTCATCCGGGAGATTGTACGGTTGCATGGGGTCCCAATTTCCATCATCTCAGACAGGGGTACTCAATTTACTTCCCAGTTTTGGAGGACTTTTCAGCGAGAGTTAGGCACACAGGTGGAGTTGAGCACAGCATTTCATCCTCAGACGGACGGATAGTCCGAGCATACTATTCAGATATTGGAGGACATGTTGCGAGCCTGTGTTATTGACTTTGGATGTTCTTGGGCTGAGTTCTTTCCGCTTGCAGAGTTTGCTTACAATAACAGCTATCAGTCCAGCATTCAGATGGCGACGTATGGGGCCTCATATGGGAGCCAGTGTAGATCTCCGGTTGGTTGGTTTGAGCCCAGCGAGGCTAGGTTATTGGGGACAGAGTTGGTCCAGGATGCCTTAGAGAAGGTGAAAGTGATCCAGGAGAGACTACATACAGCCCAGTCGCGTCAGAAGAGTTATGCAGACCGGAAGGTTCGGGATGTATCTTATATGGTGGGCGAGAAGGTCTTGTTGATGGTTTCGCCCATGAAGGGCGTTATGCGATTTGGAAAGAAAGGGAAGCTGAGTCCGAGGTTCATTAGGCCTTTTGAGATACTTAGGAGGATTGGAGATGTGGCTTATGATCTTGCTTTGCCACCCAGCTTATCTAGCGTGCATCCGGTATTTCATGTGTCTATGCTCCGGAAGTATGTTGGGGACCCGTCTCACGTGTTGGACTCCAGTGCAGTTCAGTTGGATGATGATTTGACCTATGATGTGGAGCCAGTGGCTATTTTTGGTCGTCAGGTTCAGAGATTGAGATCAAAGGATATAGCTTTGGTGAAGGTGCAGTGGAGAGGTCGGCCCGTGGAGGAGGCCACTTGGGAGACCGAACGGGAGATGCGGAGCAGATATCCTCACTTGTTTGAGACTCCAAGTATATTTCTTGACCCACTCGAGGACGAGCGTTTGTCTTAGTTGGGGAGGATGTGACGACCCGGCCCGTCGTCACGTGAGTTACCGCCCCATTTCGCCCATATTATGTTTCTCTATATTTCAATATCGGTATTTGGGGTGATCGGGTAGAATTGGATTGGTTTTAGTTGGAAATGAGGCACTTAGCCTCTTAGAAGGAAGCTTGTTTTGGAAAAGTCAACCGGAAGTTGACTATATAGTTAGAGGCCTCGGATGTGAATTTCGGTGATTCGATTAGCTTCGGGGGATGACTTGTGACTTAGGAGTGCGATCAGAATTGAATTTAGAGGTCCGGTGTAGAATTAGGCTTGAATTGGCGAAGGTTGAATTTTGGCGAATTCCGGTTGGTAGGTGAGATTTCGATCCAGGGGTCGGAATGGAATTCCGAGAGTTGCAGTAGCTTCGTTAGGTGATTTTGGATGTGCGGGTAAAATTTCAGGTCATTTGGACGTCGTTTGGTTGGGTTTTTGATTGAAAGTGCATTTCGGAAGTTTTGAAGAAACTTAGGCTTGAATCTGATGTGAATTGATGAATTTAGTGTTGTTTGACGTGTTTTGATGATTGGAATAAGTTCGTATGATGATTTGGGATATGTTGGTATATTTGGTTGGGGTCCCGGGGGCCTCGGTGTGATTCCGGATGATTAAACGGGAAGTTTGGACTTAAGTTTTGCTGCAGAAAAATACACAACAGGTGCAGACCAAGTTTGGTCATCGCGTTCGCAGGAGAAGGTCCGCGTTCATGAAGAGATGGATTGCCATTTCATTGTGTTCGCGTGGGTGTCATCGCGTTCGCATAGTAGGGGCCTGGGGCCCTGCCTAAGTTATTCAATTCGTTCGCGATGGGCTGAACGTGTTCGCGTAAGAGGAGTGGTCTGTGAAACACGTTCGCGTGGAGTAGGACGCGTTCGCGTAGTTATAAGTCCTGGAGCATCGCAATCGCGGGTGGGGTACCGCGTTTGCGTAGAGCAACTTTTGGTCAAAGTAATTTTCTTCATCGCGAACACGGAGGGTTGACTTTGTTCGCATAGAGCAAATAATTGCTGGGCAGTAGGGCTTTTTAAATCATTTTGTTCCGCGAAGGTTAGCCATTTTCCACCTTTTTTGAACCACCTTGAGAGCGTTTTGGTAAAGTTTGAAGGGTATTTTGACGGGAATTGATTTGAGGTAAGTCTCGTGACTTAGAAACATCATTTTATCGAAGAATCAACCTTTAATTCTTAGGAATTTGGGTAAAAATTGGAAGAATTAGGGCTTGGTTTTTGGAATGTAAAATTGGAATTTGAAGGGGCATTTGAACTTCGATTTTGATGAATTTGATATGTATAGACTCGTGGCGAGATGAGGAATTCGGTGATGTGAATTTCGTAATTTTTCGAGAAGTGGGCCTGGGGCTCGGGTTTTTCCAACTTCGTGATTTTCGATGCTTTTCGAGTATTTTCGATTGGGTTATGTTCCTTTAGCTTATTGTAACATATTCCTTGTGGTTTTTAGTCAGATTCAACGCGCGAGGAGGTCGATTTGAGGGGCAAGGTCTTGGCGAGCTAGACTCTTGGTCGGCTAGAGGTGAGTAATGACTTTAAATGATGTCCTGAGGGCTTGAGACCCCATATTTGCACAACTTGGTGTTGTGTTGAGATGAGACACGCGTTCAATGACGAGCACGAGATCATTTACTTATGGGGATTGTGACTTGGTTCAGTTCGGATAATATTTTACCGCGTATTAGCTATGACTTGTTGTTTTTCACTATGATTTGGGCTTATTGCCATGTTTGGGGCTTATTGCCGACTGTTTGAACTCCTTATGAACTATCATCACTGTTTTCCTCACTATTTGAAATATTATTTGAACTCATTCCATGTGATTTATAATGTTTCATGAACTCAGCTTTATTTTACTTAGACTTGGAGTTTTTAACTGATATTTGAACAAATGGTTGAGCTGAGTAATATTATTTTACTGATGCCCGAGGGGCTTTTGGATTATATTTAGACTGATTGAGGCCGAGTGCCATATGTGAGGATATAATGAGTGATGTGAGGAGGCTTTCAGGCCTCGAGCGATTGGTGAGGAGGCTTTCAGGCCTCGAGTGTATTATGAGCAGGCTTTCAGGCCTCGTATTGATATTGTTCAGGCTTTCAGGCCTTATTGATAGCGCTTGGGCTGTAGGAGCCCCTCCGGAGTCTGCATACCCACAGTGAGCGCGGGTACCCATATGAGTGAGAGTGAGCCCGAGGGGCTGATGTTGTACTGTGTGATTGATACGGAGCCCGCGGGGCTGATACTGTACTGAGAGTTTGATATGGAGCCCGAGGGGCAGGTTCCTGAGTATCTCTTATTGATTGAGAATAATTATTTTAACTATTTTCAAAGAGTTTCTTACTGTATTTCATTGGTTTCTACTATTTACCTGATTTTACTGCTTGAGATAGAATAAATTATGCCTTTGTGGGATTTCTATGTTCTCAGATATTATTTATTTTTATTACTCATTGGGTCGGAGCACTCACATTACTCCCTGCACCGTGTGTGCAGATACAGGTATAGCAGAGTTCGTTCCTGAGCGCTGATTTCCATCCAGACCAGGCGGACCCGGAGAGACGAGGTAGCTGTCAGCGTCCACAGCCCCGTTTCTTCCTTATCTTTTCTTGTATTATATCTATCTCGGACTATGTTCTTAGATAATATCTTGTAGTAGTTATTAAACTTTGTAGTAGCTCATGACTTGTGACACCACGATTGCGGGCTGGATTTGGGTTGGCTTTCTTGTTATCGCGGTTATGTCCGTATTGTTGGTTATGATATTCCTGCTTTAAGCTTATTTATGATTAGTAACTGTTAGATATTTGAGGAGTTAAATGTTCTGTTGGCTAGCCTCGTCTTCACGAGAGGCGCCATCACGACCAGGTGGGTTTGGGTCGTGACAATTCAGTTAGAGTTTGTGACTCAGTATTACCAGTCTTGGAAGGTTGTTTGATTATTTTCACTGTTAGTTTTGACACTTATTTCTATTTCTATTTCTTGTAATAAATTCTAATTTTAAAAAAGTGGGGCTTGAAGTGTAATTATAATCGGCTTACTTAGTCTTAGAGACTAAGTGCCATCACGACGCCTGTGGTTGGAATTTGGGTCGTGACAAGAACCCCTCCAGTCCAACCTTGGCAACCGCGGCATAACTATTGTCACAGTCTTAGCGTGACAATCAATAATAGAATGATACACCGATAACCAATCCATACTTAAAATCACCTCAAAATCAACCAGAAACAAAAGATCAACCCTGGTATCTTAATCCCTAAGAGTAACTACACAAGACCGATACACATGATTCAACACAACAGAATCACCAACATGTTTAGGCACATGGACAAGAATATCAATAGAACCACGAGGTATATCAAAATAAGAGCAAAATATGATGACACATAAAAATAAGTAGATCCGAATCAAACAACACAAGAGCATCTATATGACAGATCGAAACTATACATGTGATCACAACATTTGAGGCCACTGTTGACACTCAATTTTGATCCTCTTAAAAATTAAGTTCTGTAGGCTTCCTAATAAAAAATGATAAAATATTATTTTTTCACATTATTTGGCTTGAATGCAATTTATGGATAATTATTCCGATTTTTTACAAAATATAGGAATTTCTATCATTTTATTACAATTTGTTTAATACTACCATTTTTGTGCATTTTCATGAATTTCAAAAATAATTTATTAATATTTGCCCGTATTTTTTAATTATTAAGATATTCTATCAATTTATTTTCTTTTATAAATAATAAAAAATAATGATTACTACGACACAATTGTAGCATTTATAATTTTAAATAAATATTTTAATATTTTCTAATTAAATAATTATTTCCTAATGTATAGCGCAGTCTTAGTAATTACCAGAAAACTGATAGAATTTATTTTTAAAAATGGATAAATCCAGCCAAATTCAATGTCCCGTCAATACCTGATGTGACAAGATATCATGATGTGACTAGCACTTGATGTAGCTTGATATGACTCGATGTGATCTGACCTCCTTTTATTGTGGACCATATCTGTAATTTTTTAGATTGTCTTTTATTTTTAGTTAAATGTAGCCCACATATTTTAAAAATCATAAAATATCTACAACTACACTACACCACCCCCTTCTCTCTCATCATATTTTTAATGAGCCCGGAACCTAAATATTGTATTTTTTGACTCAAAGTACATTAATAAGTGTAAAAAAAATTATCTTTTTATGTATAGCGTTCAAATTCTAGACGCTATAGCTTAACAATAACTTTTGTCGTCAAGGTATAGCGTCTTGTATTTAGACGTTATATTGTCTGACGATTTGACTGTCATATATAGCGTCCTTGTTTCATACGCTATACATAGCGCATGGAAAGAAAACGTTATACCCCTAATTAAATATCGCCCTTCGTCTTCTTCCCCGACCAGAAACCCCTTTCCCCCATTTTTTTTAACCTTACAGCATTCCGGTCCCCCCTGCCCGTTCTTAAAGAAAATTTGTGGGCCCCTCCTATCACACAAAAGGTTAAGAACGTAGGTCCCACATCGTAGTAGAGCATCATATTATTGTGGTTTAACTCCTTCGTCTTCAAATTTTCACACTTCCCACTACATCGAGCTATTTCGATTTATTTTATGTCGAAACTTATATAATACGGAAAAGGGTTTGATATATCCCTCTACTTTGTTTTATTGTTCAATATTGTCCTCCGTTATACTTTTTGTCCAAGTTTACCGCTGTCGTCCATCAAAGTTCTATATTTGCCCCTATTTTAACTGTCGTTACACATGACACATTCTGAATACAGAAAAGGGCCTGATATATTCCTATACTTTATTTTATTGTTCAATCTTATCCCTCGTTATACTTTCCTTCCAAGTTTACCCTTGTCGTCCATCAAAGTTCTATATTTTCCCCTATTTTAACGGCCGGGACATGTGGCATATTTTAGAAGAAAGAACCAGTACACAAACAAAAAAACTCCAAATCGCCCTAGAACCCATGACCCGCATGCTCGTTTTTCCTCTCTTAATTTTTTTTCAAACTTATCTTAAATAAAAACTTTAAACCCGTGTAAGAGATTATCTTAGTCTGACAAAGAGATGAGGTTCAAAGACACAATTTCCGGCGCCGGCGCGACTTCGTGAATGGTCTTGAGTACTTGGGCATGTATGAAATCTTACTATATTTATTATAGCCATAGAAATTACTTCCCCAGCTTCATTGAACTATTCGAAATTTGACCCAACCTCCTATCGTTTTGAGATTACCCGAGAAAGAATTCCATCAAGCCCGTCTGAAGTTTCAAATTTTCTGCCACACCTATTTCAATTTTTTCTTAAATCAATGAGATTGAAAGAAAATACATATGCAAGGAATTGTGGGCGACTTCGAGCATTTTTGTTTTCAAAGGTGGAGTTTCATTCAGTGATAACAAAAAGAAGAAAAAAATGTAAGGGAGTAAGGAGTAAGAAAATAGAAGTAAAGAAAAAAATGGTGGCAACAAGCAAAGAGATGACAACCTTGTATCTTTGAACCTCATCTCTTTGTCAGACTAAGATAATCTCTTACACGGATTAAAAAATTTTATTTAAGAGAAGTTTGGAAAAAAATTAAGAGAGGAAAAACGAGCATGCAGGTCATGGGTTCTAGGGCGGTTTGGAGTTTTTTTTTGTTTTTGTACTGGTTCTTTCTCCTAAAATATGCCACGTGTCCCGGCCGTTAAAATAGGGGAAAATATAGAACTTTGATGGAAGGCAGGGGTAAACTTGGACGGAAAGTATAACGAGGGATAGGATTGAACAACAAAATAAAGTATAGGGATATATCAGGCCCTTTTCCGTCGTGTCCCGGCCGTTAAAATAGGGGCAAATATAGAATTTTGATGGACAGCTGGGGTAAAATTGGATGGAAAGTATAACGGGGGACAGGATTGAACAATAAAACAAAGTAGAGGGATATATCAGGCCCTTTTCCGTATATAATAATGCATATTAGTTGATTGAATGTGTTTCCATGTCGTTTTGTATTTTATTTGCGAAACTAGCATGTTATATATATCCGGACTTAGATATTAGTGATCGAAAAAAATGTAAAATTGAGATTTAATTTTTCATATGTAATTTTTTGAATGTTATGTGATTAAAATGTATATGTTGTTTATATTCAGTTTATTTATTAGCGTAGTAAAATGTAGAACCTTTTAGCATAGTAAACTGTATAGTATTTTAGCGTAGAATCCCTGTAGATTAAGTATTTCTTATACTGGTAGATGAAAATATATACTTTGTGCAATTAAATAATTAAAATATTAAATTTGACACACATAATTATTCATGATAGTTTGGTGCTACTGGATCTCGAATATCGAGTCTGGAACCCAATAGGAATATATATTTTATACAATTAAATAATTAAAAATTAAGAATTTAAATTATAAAACAAACACACACAAAATTATCAATATATTGAATTTGACACACATAAATATTCATGATAGTTTGGTGCTACTGAGCCTCAAATATCGAGCCTGGAACCCAATAGGTATATATATTTTGTACAATTAAATAATAAATATACAATTAATGTTGTTTAATTTATAGTTGACGACATGGACACGCCGCCTATACATCCCGGCCCTTACTCTCGTGAGCTATTAGTGCTTCAGGGCGATCATAGGTCCGCCCATATATGGGAGGGAGAGTTACTGTCCCAGACTCTCCGCGCTAGGAGAGTTGACGACCTGTGGGATTTTCTGAGGCCCAGAGATCTCCACGAGCTGTAGTCCATCGCCTCCATGATACGGGATTCAATAGGATTATTGAGATAGGGCGGATACAGGTTGATTGGGCTTCGATCACGGCGTTGATTGAGCGGTGGCGGCCGGAGACACACACTTTTCTCCTGCCCATTGGCGAGGCTACCATCACTCTGCAGAACGTGAAGGTTTTATATGACCTGCCCGTTGATGGCATGGTCATTTCACTGCCTATTGCAATGAGATCTATGTCATGTGATGCTTATTTGGATATGCTGCAGCAGCTCACGGGTTTTAGGCCACAGGACGAGACTGCATCATCGAGTGCTAGTCAGTTGACTTTGACCCCTACTAGATAGTACCTGGAGGTTCTCCACCTCGATATCACCGACGATATAGAGAAGGTACATATCACCCGGTATATGATATTGTTATTTCTTCTTCTATTTGGAGGGGTCTAATTTTCGAACACTTCGGGGAACCTAGTCAGCCTGAGATTTTTGCATCATCTTTAGCTGCTAGATGAGTTACCCTATTACAGCTGGGGTGCTGCTGTTCTCGGCTACATGTATAGGCAGATGTGACGGGCGAGCATGGGCACTCAGAGAGATGTTTGTGATTTTATGCCGCTTCTACAGGTGATAAAATATTCAAATTCATCTGTTCATCAGTTCCAACTCTACCTAGTTAGAATTTATCTAAAACTTTACGTCAACTTTGTATGTTAGGTTTGGGCATAGGAGCGATTCTTGCAGTTTCAGCCACCTCGACCACAATCACCTCCTAATGTAGCACCTCCGTTTCTCCCTCTAGCCAGGAGGTGAGTTCTCCACCGTACACTTTCACGAGAGTATGATGCTCATCATAACCTCCCCCTCAGCAAGGATGTATTGGATCTGCTGGAGGGAGCACAGGTAAATATGTACCTAAACTTACCTGGTATAGATTAACTTAGTGTTGCGCATACTCACATTTCATGTTCGTATTTGATAGTTCATTTGGACGCCATACAACAATGATTTGATATCTTTCTTGACAGCTTATTGCTCGACCAGTCGATTGATTTGGAGCACTACTGCCCCACTCATATGCCTTGATATTGTGGAGAATAATGCCTCAGAGCAGGTACTTCGATAGTTTGGCCGCTCGCAGTATATACCGAGGGGGCCTATATGGGAGCCTACACATTATCGGAGGGATGATCATTGCAGGGCGGACGACGCATTTATGGCATGGTTAGCGGCGCAGGTCCATATTTGGGACCATCGAGATCAGATGATTCTGCCCCCACCTACACAGATCTAGGAGGTGGCTATTTAGAGGTATATGTCCTGGTACCGACACGTCACCCGAATTTTTATCGGGAACCTTATTCATCAGGCTGGCGGTCGGTATGTTCCATACGCCGGACGACACGAGGCCCTGGTATATTTTCTATTATTATTCAGTATATAATTGTATTTTAGTGCATTATATGTAGTTTATATTTTATACATTGTGCAGGCTATTGGACTACATACAATCTATCAAATGGGACTGCAGATGCAGGATTATGTCGGCGACCTTGTGGACACCTTGCAGGATTACTACCGTTGATTTGTAGAGTTGGCTGCCTGGACACTGTAGCGAGCCCGAGAGGATCAGCGTTTGGCACACATGCCTAATTATGTGGAGCCAGAGCAGTACGAGCGAGGCCCTAGTATGGCACAAAGTGGTGGTGCCCGACGAAGTGATGGTGCCCAACGAGGTGGAGGTGCCCGACGAGGTGGAGGTGCCCGACGAGGTGGTGGTGCCAGACGACGTGGTGGTGGACGGAGAGGAGGTGGTTCCCATCAAGGGGGCGTTGAGGCCCCTGCTGATTATGTTGCTGCCGATCTGCCAGGTGGCCTACATGAGACAGACATGCCATCATACAGCCTTGGGATGGGTCTCACTATAGGGACTTTGCAAGTGACCCCATCAGGTCAATTATTGATCACGGGCACAGACCTTTCTAGAGTGAATTGGGATACATACTTTGCAGACCCGTCTACTGTTGCTGAGGAACGGCTGACCCGAGATTTACATAGTGGGCGCCGGCTGAGTTATGGTTCATCATCACAGGTGCAGGTATGGTTTTCACAGTATTGAATTAGAATTTGTCTTTATTTTCCATAACTTTTTTAATTTCCTTTTTAAGGCTGACGCGATGTTGACATGGCTGTGACAGATGATTACATTCAGGAGCTCGACGAGATAGTGGTATGACAATCTAAATTGTTGTGACTTATTATATACTTTGCTATACTGAGCTTTTTATTCTTATGTAGGTTTCTACTGGACTGACGGCCCCTTCTACTAATCCTGTCAGTACCACTGATGATCATGCAATGGCGCATCTGGCTATAAGGAGGCGACTTGGTGAAGACGATCCCGATAGCATACCCAGGCGGGATGTGATGTGCCTTAGGTCAGCGGCTACGTTGAAGCACACTGGATGCGGGATACATTGATTTTGTTATCTTTTTTTTTGTATTTAATGTAACTAATATATTTGTATATATATTAACAACAACTTTTATATACTATGCGTATTACTTTTTTATTTCTCCGTTAATTAGCCAGTTTCGTACTACAACACAAACATAAGTCGTAAAAACCTAAATTCCATTACACTGAATGAAAATAAAGTTCATTACAACTACTTTAGTTTAATACTACAACATGAACACAAACATAGCAACTTAACATAATCAAAATTCAGTACAACTAATAAAAATACACTACATAGGAAACATAAAGATAAAGTGATACACTAAACACATACATTTAGTCTCTGCCGCCCATTATTCTCTGCTCCAACCACTTAAATTGTTCTAAAAACTTATTTTTTTCTTCTTCTGCCTCTTTGAGTTTCGCTTTCAACTCTACAGCCTCTTTTTTAAGTTCTTTTTCACATTCTCATTGTTTTAAACACAAATCACTAAGATCGTTCAACAATTCTTTGTAGTATTCCTAATGACAGGGTTCATCAATCCATACATCAAAATCGCAAATAGGTCCGCGGGGAACCTTATAAAACTTGTTCAAACATTCCCAGAAGCGGCGTCCAGCTTTACCATTATCCCAACAACTTTGCATCTGGCATTTTTTTCCGCACTTGCACCTTGGTACATAAAGAGGTTGAGACATTTTTATGTTAAAAAAACTTACTTTTCTTGAAATATTTGCTATTAGTTAGTAGTTGAGCGCAGAAAATATGTAGAATGAGCTCGTCATTTATAGGCAAGACAGCACACATAATTGTAATGACCCGACCTGTCGTCTCATGTATCTCCGCCTCGTTTTCCCCGTTTTATGCTTCTATATGTTTCATTACATGTGTTTGGTGAATTTGAAGTAATTCGGATAGAGTTTGGTTGAAAATGAGACACTTAGTCTCTTTTAAGAAGACTTAAGTTGGAAAAGTCAACCGGATGTTAACTTGTGAGTTAGAGGGCTGGGAATTGAATTCCGATGATTATGTTAGCTCCGGGTGATGATTTAAGGCTTAGGAGCGCAATCGGAAGTAATTTTGGAGGTCCGGTGAAGAAGTTTGCCTATATTGGCGAAGTTGGAATTTTGGCGAATTCCGGTTGGTAGGTGATATTTTGATCCGAGGANCCTCGGGGTGATTTCGGGTGGTTAAACGGAGAATTTTAAAGTTTGCTTCAGGTCTGTTATATCTGTCATCTAGTATTTCCGCTTCTGCGGAAATGGACCGCAGAAGCGGTTCCGCAGAAGTGGGTAGAAGAGCGCAGAAGCGATTTTGTGTTGAGTTGGGGAATTTCGCATAAGCAGACCCTTTTCACATCAGCAGGTCCGCAGGAGCGAGTGAGTTACCGCAGAAGCGGTCGTGGGCTATCCGCAGAAGCAGGAGATGAGTCGCAAAAGCGGAAATGGAAAATAGTAATTAAATCCACAGAAGCGAAAATCTGGTCACATAAGCGATTTTTGGGGAATTTAGTGAGAACCGCATAAGCGGTGAATAGGCCGCAGAAGCGGTCCCGCATAAGCGGTGGAAGGACCGCATAAGCAAAAATCGCTGAGGGATTTTAATGAATCAGTGTTAGCGAATTTTTGAAGGAGAAAACATTTGGGGCTTCGGACTTAGGCGATTTTGGGCGATTTGGAGAGATTTCAAAGGGGATTCCATCAGGTATTAATTTATAGCCTTGAATAATGTTAATATGGTACAAAAACATGAATTAATCGCGGAATTTCAAGGATTTAAAGGGTAAAAATGGAGGTTAGGGCTTGAAACCTAAGGAGGTTTGAATCAAGGATTTGAGGGGCCAATGGACTCCGATTCTTGTATATTTTATATGTACGGACTCGTGGTGAGACGAGGATTCCGGAAATGTGAATTTCATAATTTTTCGAGAAGTGGGCCCGGGGCTCGAGTTTTGCAAATTTCGTGAATTTCGATATTTTTCGATTGTTTTCGATTGGGTAATGTCCCATTTGCATATTATAATGTATTCACTCTGGTTTTGGTTAGATTCGACGCGCGTGGAGGCCAATTTGAGGGGCAAAGGCGTCGCGAGCGAGGAATTCCACCAGTTCGAGGTGAGTAATACTTGGGAATGATATCCTAAGGGTTTGAAACCCCGGATTTGCATATCTTAGTGTTGTATTGTGGTGACTTGCACGCTGGACCTGAGCATGGGGTAGAGCACCGTTGGGGATCGTGACTTGGTCCGTCCCGGTTGTTGGTTTTTACCGTGTATTTGCAAACAAATTTTTGTTGTTATCATTATAATTTGGGCTCATTGCCTTACTTGGGGCTTATTGCCGATTGTTTGAACTCTTTATGAACTATCATCACTGTTTCCCCTCACTATTTGAATTATGATTTGAACTTAGTCCATGTGATTTACACTGTTTTATGAACTCAGCTATATTTTACTCAAACTTGGAGTTTTAAACGATATTTGAACTATCATTTGAGCTGAGTAGTATTGTTTTACTGATGCCCGAGGGGCTTTTTGACCATTGTTGGATTGATTGAGGCCGAGGGCCATATGTGAGGGCATGATGAGTGATATGTGAGGAGCCTTTCAGGCCTCGAGTGTTATGTGAGGAGGCTTTCAAGCCTTGAGTGTTATGTGTGCATATGCATATACATGCATGGATCAGACTGCACGCTGCAGTAACATATTGCATGGATTGGACTGCACGCCGCAGTAGTACATTGCATGGATCGGACTGCACGCCGCAGTAATGTATAATATGGATCGGAATGCAAGCCGCAGTAATATATTATATGGATCGGACTGCACGCCGTAGTGATATGTTATATGGATCGGACTGCACGCTGCAGTATTATTGCGCTTAGGCTGTAGGAGCCCCTCCGGAGTCTGTACACACCCCCAATGAGCGCAGGGTACCTATGGATCGGGCTACGCGCCGTAGCGGTCATATACATTACATTGCATTCATGCACCCACTCCTGTTTGCACTACGTGGCATGACATTTAGCACTCATATAACATTGGCATACATGTTATTACTTGCCTTGTTGACCAGATACTCTGGTGTTACGTGTTATGGAGTGCTGAGCCTGAGAGGCTGATATTATGCTTGGTGAGTTGGGAGTGCTGAGCCCGAGATGGCTGAGGTTGTACTTGGTGAGTTGGGAGTGAGCCCGCGGGGCTGATACTGTACTGAGAGGTTGATACTGAGCCCAAGGGGCAGATTTCTGACTATTTCCTACTTGTTGAAACTTATTTTACAACTGTTGAAAAGACATACTTTCAAAAGAGATTTTTAACTCAGTTTGAGGTTTTCTAAAGAATTTTCTCGATGTTACGGTTTTACTATCTTGCTCAGAGGGTTGTACTGTCTTTTATAGCATTTTGGTGTGCCCATACGTGTTTTCTTATCGCTCAGTTATTATTCTCTCTTATTACTACTGAGTTGGAAGTATTCACTTTACTCCCTGCACCTCGCATGCAGTTGCAGGTACTGTTTCTCCCGGTAGCGGGTTAGTAGCGGATTGAAGGTATTGCTATCGTAGCTAAGCAAGGTGACCGCCGGTGTTCGCGGCATCGAGATTCTTCTCCTTCTTGTTTCCCAGATTTTACTCTCTGTATTATATATTTTAAATTGTAATAAGGATCCTCCTAGATGCTCGTGACTTGTGACACCCCAGTCGGGCTGTATTGGGCTGTATTCATATTGATTAGTACCATAAATTCATATTCGAACTGCTATATAATAGATTAACTGCTTTAAGTGGTGTTCTG
>MU682785.1:50442-62104 GCA_026770625.1 Nicotiana glauca | reverse complement strand
ACCTGCTATGGGGGAGTACAATCCGGATATAAAAGTCATCAACTTAAATAAGAAATAGGGCACAACAATAATTAATAGAGACACGAAATCCAATAGTTGCACACTCTTCGTGCTTTTATTCTCATCCTCACCCAAAGCAATCAAACAAAATGCACGGTACCACCCTTCGTGCTTTCCTCACATAACTCTCGTTTCATGGCACGGAATGACCCTTTATGCATAATATAATCAACAATGGCACGGAATGTCCCTGTGTGCATAATATAATTAACAATGGAACGGAATGACCCTTCTTGCAAATATAATCAACAATGACACGGAATGACCCTTCGTGCATTATCACTCTTCCTCACCCAAACAGCGATCACAACCAAACGTGCGACGGGAATAAACAATAGTGACAAATGTCTCGGTAAGGGAAAAATACAATTAAACCACTAAGTCCCGGCAAGGGAGCAATGACAATAACTTCTACATCCCTGCAAGGAAGATAATCAATATACTCAAGTCATCCCGGCGAGGGATTTAATCACATTTCTTACCAATTCTTTCATTTCTTACTCTATAGCGTTTTATCTTTCGAGCCAACGCTCCAAAAAAATTCACAAATTCACAATTGATCCTCAACCCTTCACATTATGTAGAATTCATTAATTAGCTTGGAAGAGTCCCAAATATACCAAGAACAACTAACAAAAAAGACCCACGGTCATGCTAGACACCGGTGTATAGATACTCGTCACCATACCTATACACCGTACTTGATCATTTAGCAAATAGCAATCAATAATACTGTAATCCTATTCCCCCAAGCCAAAGATAGATCAAACACTTACTTCAAATGCTCCAAAAATCCACTCAAGCCTCTAGTATAGCTTTACCTCTCGAATTCACCACAAAACCGCTCGAATCTAGTCACAAATTACTTGAGTGTATCAACAAATGCTAAATGAATCAACTTTCATGCATAAAAATGAATTTCCCAAAGTTTTACTCAAAAATTCCCAAAATACCCCCGGGCCCACGTGGTCAAAACCCGAGGTTCGAACCAAAACCCGGTTACCCATTCCCCCACGATTTCATATCTATAATTTGTTTTGAAATCGGACCTCAAATTGAGGTCCAAATCCCCAATTTTAAGAAAACCTAGGTTCTACCCAAAATCCCCCTTTTCACCCATGAAAACCTTGATTTTTAAGATGAAAATATGATAAATGACGTTAAAGATTGAAGAAATTAAGTGAAAATCAACTTACAAATGGATTGGAGGAGGAGGGGTTCTTGAAAAATTGCCAATGGGTGTTTGGGTTTGAGGGACATGAAAACTGAGGCTCAAAATCGTATAAGTATGAAAATTGCAGGGCTGCGGATCTGGGAATTGCGGACCCTGGGTTCGTAATTGCGAACCCATTAAACTTGGGAAATGCGAGAAAGTAGTTCGCATTTGCAAACACTGGGCATTTTGCCAGGCTTCGCTTTTGCGAGACTTTGGTTCACATTTGCAAACTTGGGCCATTTGGGGAAGGTTCGCATTTGCGAACATCTGGTCGCATTTGCGATCACCAGCCAGATTCCCCTTCTTCGCATTTGCGAAGAAAAGTTCGCATTTGCGAACATTGGCCCGACTGGCTGGTTTCGCATTTGTGAACCATCTTTCGTATTTGCGAACCATCTTTTGCATTTGCGATAGCTGGCATCCGCATTTGCGAGCCCTGGCTTCGCATTTGCGAAAATTGCAGAAGCCTCATACCAGATTTTTAAAACATGAGAAATGCAATCCGATGCCTATCCAAAACTCACCCGAGCCCTCGATGGTCCAAACCAAACATGTACACAACCTCAAAAACATCCTACGAACTTACTCGTGCGATAAAATTGCCAAAATAACATCATATACATAGAATCAAACCTCAAAACACATGAATTTTCTTCTAAGTTTCATAAACTTTCAAATTTGGAACTTATAGTCCGAAACACGTCAAACGACGTCCGATTTCGACCAAACTTCACAGAAAGCGCTTAAAAAATATATAAGACTTGTACCGGGTGTCAGAACCAAAATACGAGCCTGATACCATAGTCTTTTAATTAATTTTCATTTCCATTTTCCTTAACAAAATTCAAAAAAACAATTAGACAGAAAAATTCTTTTACTCGGGTTCTAGACCTAGAATTTCGACTCCGGGCACATACCCGAGTCCCTTATTTTTTCTACAGACCTTTCTGGACAATCAAATCACAGGTCCGGGTCTGTTTACCAAAAAATGTTGACCGAAGTCAACTTTAATCATATTAATATCAAAAATGCTTCAAACATTTCACAGATTTCACATATTTCAACATAAAAGCTTTCCGGCTACGCGCCCGGACTGCGCATGCAAATTGAGGCAACTATAACTGAGGTTTTAAAGGCCTTGGAAGCACGGAATAAGGGAGAAATCCGGTGATGAACCTTTGGGGTCGTCACATTCTCCACCTCTAAAACAACCGTTCATCCTCGAACGGACAAAAGAAAGAACTACCTGATTCAGGAAATAGATGAGGGTAACGGCTCCGTATATCAAACTCGGACTCCCGGGTCGATGCCTCAGGAGACTGACCTCTCCACTGGACACGCACTGAAAGAAAACTCTTCGACCTCAACTGTCAAACCTGCCGGTCTAGAATAGCTACCGGCTCCTCTTCGTAGTACAGATCCTTGTCCAACTGGACAGTGCTGAAATCTAACATGTGGGTAGGATTGCCGTGATACCTACGAAGCGTAGACACGTGAAATACTGGATGCACAACTGACAAGTTAGGTGGCAAGGCAAGTCTATAAGCCACCTCTCCCACACGATCAAGAATCTCAAATGGGCCAATGAACCTAGGGCTAAGCTTGCCCTTATTCCCAAATCTCATCACGCCCTTCATAGGCGATACACGGAGCAATACTCGCTCACCAACCATGAAAGCTACATCTCGAACCTTGTGATCCGCATAACTCTTTTGCCGCGACTGAGCCGAATGAAGCCTGTCCTGAATGATCTTGACCTTATCCAAGGCCTCCTAGATTAATTCTATACCCAATAACCGAGCCTCTCCCAGCTCAAACCATCCGACTGGAGACCGACATTGCCTACCATACAAAAACTCATAAGGAGCCATCTGGATGCTGGACTGGTAGCTGTTTTTGTAGGCAAACTCTTCTAAAGGCAAAAACTGGTCCCAGAAGCCTCCAAAATCAATGATACAGGCTCGGAGCATATCCTCCAATATCTGAATAGTCCTCTCGGACTGGCCATCCTTCTGAGGGTGGAATGTTGTGCTCAGCTGAACCAGGGTGCCTAACTTCTGCTGAACTGCTCTCCAAAAGCGCGAGGTAAACTGCGTACCTCGGTCCGAAATGATAGATGCCGGCACCCCATGAAGGCGAACAATCTCCTGGATGTAGATCTCCGCTAATCTCTCTGATGAATAGGTGGTGTCAACAAGAATGAAATATGCTTGCTTGGTCAGCCTATCAATAATGACCCAAATAGCATCAAACTTCCTCCGAGTCACCGGAACTCTAGTAACGAAATCCATGGTAATCCTCTCCCACTTCCACTCGGGAAGCTCAATCCTCTGAAACTAACCACCAGGCCTCTGATGCTCATACTTGACCTGCTGACAATTCAAACACCTAGCCACATATGCAACAATATCTTTCTTCATCCTACGCCACCAATAATGTTGTCGCAAGTCCTAGTACATCTTCGCGGCGCTCGGGTGAATAGAATACCGTGAACTATGGGCCTCCGCTAAGATCAACTCTCAAATCCCATCAACATTGGGCACACAAACTCGCCACCACAATCTCAAAACATTATCATCATCTAAAGTCACCTTCATGGCACCTCCACGTTGCACCGTGTCTCTTAGGACACACAAATGGGGATCATCAAACTGCCGATCACGAATACACTCCAATAGTGAAGAACGAACGACCGTGCAAGCTAACACTCTGCAAGGCTCAGAACTGTCCAACCTCACAAACTGATTGGCCAAAGCCTGAATATCCAAAGCAAGCGGTCTCTGGCTGATCGGAACATAAGCAAGTCTACCCATGCTGGCGGACTTCCTACTCAATGCATTGGCCACCACATTGGCTCTCCCCAGGTAGTACAAAATAGTAACATCATAATCTTTCAACAACTCGAAGCACCTCCTCTACCTCAAATTCAACTCCTTTTGCTTGAACAAATACTGAAGGCTCTTGTGATCAGTGTACACCTCACACATCACTCCATATAGATAATGCCTCCAAATCTTCAAAGCATGAACAATGGCTGCAAACTCTAAATCATGGACTGGATAGTTCTTCTCATAGATCTTCAATTGCCTCAAAGCATAAGCTATCACTCTGCCGTCCTGCATCAATACTGCACCAAGCCCAATACGGGAAGCATCACAATAAACTATATAAGGCCCTGAGCCTGTGGGCAAATCCAATATCGACGTCGTAGTCATAGCTGTCTTGAGCTTTCGAAAGCTCTCCTCGCACTCGTCTGACCACCTGAACTGGGTACCCTTCTGGGTCAACCTGGTCATCGAGGCTGTTGTAGATGAAAACCCTCCACGAACCGATGGTAATAACCTGCTAACCCCAAAAAACTTCGAATCTCGGTCACTGAAGCTGGTCGGGGCCAACTCTTGACTGCCTCAATCTTCTTCGGGTCCACCTGAATACCCTCTACTGATATAACATGACCCAGAAATGCAACCGAACTCAACCAGAATTTGCACTTCGAGAACTTAGCATACAACCGACTATCCTTCAGAGTCTGAAGAACCACTCTGAGGTACTGCTCGTTCTCCTCCTGGCTGCGGGAGTACACCAGAATATCATCAATAAAGACTATCACGAACAAGTCTAGATAAGGCCTGAGTACTCGGTTCATAAACTCCATAAATGTTGCTAGGGCATTGGTCAACCCGAATAACATGACCAAAAACTCATAATGCCCATACCGAGAACAAAATGCCATCTTAGGGACATCGGAAGCCCTAATCCTCAGCTGATGGTAACCAGATCTCAAGTCTATCTTTGAAAACACCTTCGTACCCTGAAGCTGTTCAAACAAATTATCAATCCTCGGTAGTGGATACTTGTTCTTTATCGTCACGTTGTTCAATTGCTGTTAATCAATGCACATCCTCATAGACCTATCCTTTTTCTTCACGAATAACACAGGCGCACCCCAAGGAGAAACACTAGGCCTGATAAAACCCTTCTCTAGCAAGTCTTGCAACTGGTCCTTTAACTCTAGCGGGGCCATGCGATACGGCGAAATAGAAATGGGCTGCGTGCCCGGAGCCAAATAAATACAGAAATCAATATCCCTGTCGGGCGGCATACCCGGCAGGTCTGAAGGGAAAACCTCGGGGAATTCCCAAACAATAGGAACATAGTCAATAGAAGGAACCTCTGTGCTGGAATCACGAACATATGCCAAATAAGCTAAACACCCCTTCTCGACCATGCGTCGAGCCTTCACATATGAAATAACACTGTGGGTGGCCTTACCTGGGGTCCCTCTCCACTCCAATCGGGGCAAATCTGGCAAAGCCAAAGTCACGGTCTTAGTATGACAATCCAAAATAGCATGATACGGGGACAACCAATCCATCCCCAATATAACATCAAAATCCACCATGTCTAAAAGCAATAAATCAACTCAGGTCTCAAAATCCTCAAATACTACTACACAGGAATGATGAACTCGGTCGACCACTATAGAATCACCCACTGGTATAGATACATATACAGGGATACACGAAGCATCACTAGGCATAGCCAAGTAGGGTGCAGAATAAGATGACACATATGAATACGTAGACCCAGGGTCAAATAGCATTGAGGCATCCCTATCACATACCAGAATAGTACCTGTAATAACACCATCGGAAAACTCAGCCTTTGGCCTGGCTGGCAAAGCATAACACCGGGGCTGGGCCCCCACCTACCTGAACCATGTCCCTAGGACGATTGGCTGCTGGCTGACCTCTACCTCTGCCGGTCCGAGCTCCACCTCTATGGTCCCTACCTCTACCTCTATGATCCCTACCCCCACATCTAGCTGGCTAGGCGGGCTGTGGATCACCTGCTGCCTGAATCATGGGGCGAGGACCATGCTGCTGAGAGCTACCCGAGGCTCGAGTGCAAAACCTGACAATATGACCGGGGTCACCACAACCATAACAAGACCTCGGCTGCTGCGACTGTTGGCCCTGTCGACCTGAATGTTCTCCCCTGAAGATCTGAAGTGGGGGTGCACTAATAGGCTGCTGATCTGAATAGTACTACTGAGAACCACCACTGCCTGGGGTACCATGAGAAACCTGGAGCGCTAACTGAAAGGGACTCGGTGAATGACCTCTACCATAGGAATCCCTACCTCCAGATGAGGTACCACTGAACCTACCAGAATGATGAGGCCTCTTATCTGACATCTGACCACCTCCTCGTGAGAGGGCCATCTCAACTCTATGGTCCGCATTGGCCGCCTCCTGAATGGAAATATCACTACCAACTCCCATAGCCATCTGGAGACGAATCGGCTGAATCAGTCCGTCAATAAATCTCCGGATCCTCTCTCGCTCTGTAGGGTGTATCAAAATCGCATGGTGTGCCATGTCAACAAATCAAGTCTCATACTGTGTAACTATCATGGAGCCTGCTGGAAGCGCTCAAACTGCCTGCGAAGTGCCTCCCATTGAGTGACTGAGAGAAACTTCTCCAAAAATAACTCCGCAAACTGGTCCCATGTCAAAGCTAAAGACCTTGCTGGTCTAGATAGGCAAATATCCCTCCACCAAGTCATGGCGGATCCTACAAGCCGGTAGGTGGAAAAATCGACCCCATTGGTCTCCACTATACCCGTGGTCCTAAGATCTCTTGACAGCTGAATAAGAAATCCTGTGGATCCTCTAATGAAGCACCACTAAATGTGGTGGTGAAGAGCTTGGAGAACCGATCAAGTCTCCACAAAGCATCCGAAGACATAGCCTCTCCATCGCCGACCTGAGCTGTAACACCTGGCTGAGCTGCCACAACTGGCTGAACCACTGGGACATGAGTCAGGGGAGCTACCTGCTCCGAGGTACGTGTAGTAGGAGTCTAAACCCCTCATCCAGCCTGAGAAGTGGCTGGTGCTACTGGCAGTAAACCCGCTCTAGTGACACTTTCCATAAATCCTGCCAATCTGACTAGAGCATCCTGAAGATTCGGGGTGACCATGACCTCTCCTGGGACCTGAGCTGGGCCCACTGGAGCTGCTGGGGCTGGAACCTCCTCATCATAGTCAATATGAGGCTCCACCTCTGGACTGCGGCACGGGGCTGAGCTCTGCCCCTGCCTCGGCCTCTGGCACGGCCTCGGCCTCTGCCCCTCGTAGGAGCTGCTACTGGGGGCTCGGGCTGCTGCACGGTAGAAGAGGAAGCACGTGTTCTCGCCATCTGCGAAAGAACAGAGTAGAAAGACAATCAGTATTTGAGAAACAGAATCGCACGACAAGAAAGAACATTAGTGAAACCTTTCCTAACTCCGTAGCCTCTGGGATAAATACAGACTTCTCTGTACCGATCCCTCAGACTCTACCAAGTTTGTCCGTGAGTAGCGAGACCTATGCAACCTAGAGCTCTGATACCAACTTGTCACGACCCGGATTTCCCACCATCGGGATCGTGATGGCGCCTACTCGTGGTAGCTAGGCAAGCCAACTTATCTACCTTTTCATCATTAAACATTTATCTTAACCGTCTATAGCATCAATATAAAACATTAATTCTAATGAGAATAATAGCGGAAGTCTGTCTGGTAAATACGAATAAAAAATAGGAAATAGTCAATCATAACCTCTACCCAAGATTTGGTGTCACGGTACTCACGAACAACTAAGAATATACTAAATACAATGGTCTGAAAGAAATATATAAGCTGTTTGTCTCAAAAAAAAAACAATGAGGCAACAGTCTAAAAGAGAACATAAAGAAGAGACGCCGGGCCTGCGGATGCCTGCAAGGCTACCTCAGTCGTAAAAAGGAAAGCCTGCCCCCGCACTAATGTTGTTGCTGCTCCTCAAAACCTGGACCTGTGCAAAAATGCACAGAAGTGTAGCATCAACAGAACTGACCCCATGTGCTGGTAAGTGTCGAGCCTAACCCTGGCGAAGTAGTGACGAGGCTAGACTGGGCACCACATAAAGCTGTGCAGTTTAATATATATATATATATATATATATATGCAATAGAAGGCAAGAATACCAAAACTAAACATTTAAAAGGGAAGGAGAACCTGCTATGGGGGAGTACAATCCGGATATAAAAGTCATCAACTTAAATAAGAAACCTGGCACAACAATAATTAACAGAGACAAGAAATCCAACAGTTTCACGGCATCAACCTTCGTGCTTTTACTCTCATACTCACCCAAAGCAATCAAACAAAATGCACGGCATCACCCTTCATGCTTTCCTCACATAACTCTTATTTCATGGCACGGAATGACCCTTCGTCCATAATATAATCAACAAAGGCATGGAATGTCCATGCGTGCATAATATAATTAACAATGGCATGGAATGACCCTTCGTGCAAATTTAATCAACAATGATACGGAATGACCCTTCGTGCATTATCACTCTTCCTCACCCAAACAGCAATCACAACCAAACGGGCGAGGGGAATAAACAGTAGTGAGAAATGTTCCGGCAAGGGAAAAACACAATTAAACAACTAAGTCCCGGCAAGGGAGGAATGACAATAACTTCCACATCCCGGCAAGTGAGATAATCAATATACTCAAGTCATCCCGGCAAGGCATTTAATCACATTTCTTACCAATTCTTTTATTTCTTACTCAATAGTGTTTTATTGTTTGGGCCAACGCTCCAAAAAAATTCAAAAATTGACGATTGATCCTCAACCCTTCACATTATGTAGAATTCATAATTAGCTTGGAAGAGTCCCAAATATACCAAGAACAACTAACAACAAAGATCCACGGTCATGCTAGACACCGGTGTATAGATACTCGTCACCATACCTATACATCGTACTTGGTCATTTAGCAAATTGTAATCAATAATACTCTAATCCTATTCTCACTAGCCAAAGTTAGATCAAACAATTACCTCAAATGCTCCAAAAATCCACTCAAGCCTCTAGTGTAGCTTTACCTCTCGAATTTACCACAAAACCGCTCGAATATAGTCACAAATTAATTGAATGTATCAACAAATGCTAATTGAATCAACTTGAATGCATAAAAATTAATTTCCAAAAGTTTTACTCAAAAATTCCCAAAATGCCCCAGGTCCCACGTGGTCAAAACCCGAGGTTCGAACCAAAACCCGGCTACCCATTCCCCCACGAGTTCATATCTATGATTTGTTTTGAAATCGGACCTCAAATTGAGGTCCAAATCCCCAATTTTAAGAAAACCTAGGTTCTACCCAAAAGCCCCCTTTTCACCCATGAAAACCTTGATTTTTAAGATGAAAACATGATAAATGATGTTAAAGATTAAATAAATTAAATGAAAATCAACTTACAAATGGATTGGAGGAGGAAGGGTTCTTGAAAAATCGTCAATGGGTGTTTGGGTGTGAGGGATATGAAAAATGAGGCTCAAAATCGTATAAGTATGAAAATTGCAGGGCTGCGGATGTGGGAATTGTGTACCCTGGGTTCGCAATTGCGAACCCATTAAACTTGGGAAATGCGAGAAAATAGTTCGCATTTGCGAACACTGGGCATTTTGCCAGGCTTCGCATTTGCGAGACTTTGGTTGCATTTGCGAACTTGGGCCATTTGGGGAAGGTTCGCATTTGCGAACATCTGGTCGGATTGGCGATCGCTAGCCAGATTCCACTTCTTCGCATTTGCGAAGACAAGTTCGCATTTGCGAACATTGGCCTGCCTGGCTGGTTTTGCATTTGCGAACCATCTTTCGCATTTGCGATAGCTGGCATCCGCATTTGCGAGCCCTGGCTTCGTATTTGCAAAAATTGCAGAAGCCTCATACCAGATTTTTAAAACATGAGAAATGCAATTCGATGCCTATCCAAAACTCACCCGAGCCCTCGGGGCTCCAAACCAAACATGTACACAACCTCAAAAACATCCTACGAACTTACTCGTGCGATCAAATTTCCAAAAACAACATCATATACATAGAATCAAGCCTCAAAACACATGATTTTTCTTCTATGTTTCATAAACTTTAAAATTTGGAACTTATAGTCTGAAACACGTCAAACGACGTCCGATTTTGACCAAACTTCACAGAAAGCGCTTAAACAATATATAAGACTTGTACCGGGCGTCGGAACCAAAATACGAGCTCGATACCATAGTCTTTTAATCAATTTTCATTTCCATTTTCCTTAACAAAATTTAGAAAAACAATTTAACAGAAAAATTCTTTTACTCGGGTTTTAGACCTCGGATTTCGACTCCGGGCACATGCCCGGGTCCCTTTTTTTCTACGGACCTTTCGGGACTATCAAATCACGGGTCCGGGTTCGTGTACCAAAAAATGTTGACCAAAGTCAACTTTAATGATATTAATATAAAAATGCTTCAAAGTTTTCACAGATTTCACATATTTCAACATAAAAGCTTTCCGGCTATGTCACGACCCAAAATCCACTAAGGGTTGTGGTGGCACCGGACAACGCTGTCAGGCCAGCCAATTAGATTTACCGATTTAAAAATCCTTTTTTAAAAACATCAAATTCCAGAAATTTCCTTCCATTTTCGCAAATAAAAGGGTTTTTGCTTCAATTCAAATTAACAATAACAATTAAATTAAACTTTTCGAAAACCATCCCAGAACCCGGTGTCACAAGTGCATGAGCGACTACTGATAATGAAATAAAATACAACCTCTGTACGGAATACAATGGACAGGAAATAAATAATCAAAGTACAGAAAGGAACTATACTAGCTGCAGGTCGCCTCGCAATTTGCAGCTCATCTGGTCCCTGAAACGTCCGTGCTGCTGCGCCCAGTAGGCCGCTAATATATTATGANAAATAAACACGTAGTTCTTTCATAGGAAAATTTCCCAAATTTCTCCTTAAAACATAATCCAGATATGTTTAAGCCATAAAAGGGCAACAATAACTTAATCAAGTTCAGGCAGCAAGACAGGCATGCGCAAATCATACCGAGGCGACGACCCGATCCTACAGAAATAAATGTGCACTTGCCGAGGGTCGACGGCGCGCCTATAGATGCATCTATTAATCTGCTGAGGCGTTCGTCCCGTTCCAAAATAAACACACCAGACAGATAAACAGTCAGGAAGTCGACGTGGAGCAAATATCCAGGAAGAAGTCAATTCTCTTTTATTAATTTGAGAAAACGAAGCTCAAGTCTTTAGAAAAAAAAATCCAAATTACTAATTTAATGTGATTTATTATCCCGCTCGCGTATCATCCATGCGACGCAGTGCACATAATATACGTGCTCAGATGGCCAATTAAAATTTTATCGAGGATTAATTATCCAAATAGGCAAATTTTTTGTTTAACAATTCAGGAGTGATGTTTAATCTCTTTTAAATTTGTTTACTAATCAAAGATGGTTTAAACAATTCAAGTCATTAATGAGTCCATAATTTATTCAAGTAT
>MU682784.1:34453-46636 GCA_026770625.1 Nicotiana glauca | reverse complement strand
AAGGCATTTTGTTCTGCTATCCAAACACTTTATCCATTGCTATCCCTTTGAGCCTTATTATATTTTCTTTCATATCCCTCTTTCGGAATCAACAACAAAAATCAAGGATTGAACGGGGAAATCAAGTGGAGAAACAAAGAAGGAAAAGAAAGAAAGAAAAAGAAAAGAAAAGAAGAAAAAGAAAAAAAGAAAAGAAGAAAAGAAAGAAAGAAAGAAAAAGAGAAAAGAAAAGAAAAAAAAAGAAAAAAAGAAAAGAAAAGAAAATACAAAAAAAGAATAAGAATGAAAAGAAAGGAAAAGAAGAGTGGAAGAAAGATCGCAACAATGAAGCGATTTTATGACCTGAACTACGTTTGACTTGATCCCGAAAGGGTACGTAGGCAGCCTCACTGAGGTTCAGTCACAACAAAAGAAAAGTCTAAGAATCCCCAAGAATGAAACTGGGGCAGAAGTTATGTCTGTTATGGAAGATATGATTCCGAAAGTTGTAACTTTTGAGCCTACGTTGAAATCTATTGAGCCTTTATACCCTTCTTTCTAAACCCATCCAAAAGCCACATTACAGTCCAAAGAAAGACCTTCTGATCAATTTTAAGAAATGGCAATACAAGCAGGTAAGGTGAATCATGTTGTGGACAACACTCGGGTATCAGAAGATGAGAAATGAAAATGAGAGAGTCTTATTGGTGAAAACCCTCAAGGGCACCGTAAGGCGATGTGAGTTGAGAGACATTAAAAAATGAGAGAGTCTTATTGGTGAAAACCCTCACGGGCACCGTAAGGCGATGTGAGTTGAGAGATATTAAAATGAGAGAGTCTTATTGGTGAAAACCTTCACGGGCACTGTAAGGCGAAAGTGAGTTTCCAAAGTGGGCAAATGAAAGAAGGTTATGGTTGAAAGATGGCAAAATAAGCAAGGTTTGGGTTTTGGTGAAGATCGGATTGTGAAATATGGAACGACAAATGTGGCAATTGACAGTTGGTTGGTTGGACAGACTAGGCTGTTTCATCCAAAATGTGTGGCATGATCAATGGAATCAGCCTTCCCACTCAGATAAGTCCTATCCTCTTTCTCTTTTTAGAGTCTTTCTATCCTCAAAACTTTGAGGTCATTGCATTTCATTTTTCTTGAAATCTGTCTATAAGACATTTGTATTCAAAGCTCACTACCAGCTTCCCAGTTGTATGGCACAATGAGATCAGAACTTATTAAAGGACAGTGAAACATGAAGGGTCAATGTAAATCCCATCAAAAGGGGTAATCAGATGATTGGAGGAAGAAGCATAAGTTCACAAGAAAAAGGGAAAAGATACACCAAGACAGTAAAATGAGGAAAACCATTGGGTCATCAGGATCAGAAAGTTTGAAAGTTAGCCGGGAAATTAAGGCAAAACAAAACAAGTTCAAAGAAGCAAGGCGGAGCAAGTTCAGAAGCAGGAGCATGGCCAATAAGAATGCCAGCAGCTAGCCACCATTTTATACTAACAAATTATTCTTTGATTAGAACAGAGACAAAAGATTCAAATTCTTACTAATCACTTTAAAGTGAAAGTGACCAATGTGGATAACAAGGGAACACAGAAAGTTTCAGCAATCAGGTACCCACCTGGAGAACAAGGGAGGACAGTTCAAGTCTTAAGAAAAGCAGTAATGTTCAAAGGAAGACATTCCAAAGTATAGCAAGCAGGCACCCACCTGAAGAACAAGGGAAGTATAATACAACTTTATCTCTCAAGTTAACATTTAGTAACATCATGCACCCAGTTATCAAACTGGGGCAGAATATTTTCTTTGGTTTGTTTATGTTTGTAAGCAGGCGCCCACCTAAAGAACAAGGGAATACATTTCAAATTCGGCAAGCAGGCGCCCACCTGAAGAATAAGGGAATACATTTCAAATTTGGCAAGTAGGCGCCCACCTGAAGAACAAGGGAATACATTTCAAATTCAGCAAGCAGGCGCCTACCTGAAGAACAAGGGAATACATTCCAAAAGTACAGCAAGCAGGCACCCACCTGAAGAACAAGGAAAGTATAACACAATTCTTATCTCTCAGGTTAACATTTAGTAACACCATGCACCCAGTTATCAAACTGGGGCAGAAAATTTTTGTTGTTTTTGTATGTTTTGTCGTAAGTATGATCCCACTTAGAGAACAAGGGAATACATTTTTAAAAGCATCGCAAGCAGGAGCCCACCTGAAGAACAAAAGGATTATTTTTCAAATTCAGCAAGCAGGAGCCCACCTGGAGAACAAAGGAATACTTTTCCAGCAATCGTAAGCAGGAGTCCACCTGAAGAATGGACACATATTTCAAATTGAAGTAGTCAAACATCATCAAGGCAATAACAAGAATCCCTTTGGAAGAATACGAGATACAAGTTCAAGGCAACACAAGAGAAAGTTTGAAGACATAGATAGGATTTTTGTAGCTCATAGAGCATAGCTTAGGCTAGCTTCTTTTTATCTTTACATGGTATAATAAGGGGGTCAGCAAGCAGTAACAGCAGCAACAACAGTAAAATCACAGCTTCTTGGTAGTCCCAGCTACCAGACACTCCTGAACTACACTGACCTGATTCCTGTTTAGCCCGGGATATGTAGGCAACCTTCGAAGCAAGGTGCGGTCAAACTTTTCAAAAATGCTTCACATGGAATATGCGAATGGGTAAAAATCCCTCATTAACGCTCACTTGTCTTTGCACGAAAACTCTTCGTGTTTCCGGGCAAAGAGGGGCACGAAAACTCTTAGTTAGTTTAAACTAGGGTTAGTTTAGATTGGTTGGGCAGTAATTCCTAGGAGGTTTTAGGGGTATTATAGGCATTAAAAAGGGTTAGTTTAACAATTTCAGAATACAAGTGAGGGTAGTATAGGCATTTACAATGGCATAGGAGTAGGGTAGATGAAGGTAGAACCCTCTAGAACATTCCAAATGGGGTCTTAGTATAATTTTAATAATTATAGTGGTAGTAACTTGAGGAAAAAGTCAGGAAAGGAGGGATTTCTAAGCAAATCTAAAAATTAAAAAAGAGGGAAAATGAAATATCTAGAACATTCTATTGGTGCCTATAAAAAGGCACCCCAATGCCTTGGAAAAAAAAAGGTTTTTCGAGTCCTCAAAATTTCCCTCCCAAAAATAAAACTATTCTCTGCATTTTCAGATTTCAAATTTGAAATTTAGATCTTCTAAAATCCTCAAAAACAATAGAAAAATCTCTGAAAAAACCTAAAAAGTTACTGTTCCATTGCTATTATACTTCAGAATTTGAAATTATCCTTTCCTTTGAATCAATTTCCTAATTACTTGAATTTAGAAATGGCTTGAGATTCAACCTTTGAGCTTGGGTAGTGAGGTCTGTTGGTTTAATTGTGGGTTTAAAGCTGGTTTATGGTTTGCTAGACTGTATTTTTGGGTTTTGAACTGTCTAGTTCACTATTACATCGGATTTGGAAGTTGATTTTGTGGTTTCAATTGTTACATCTGGACTGAACTGCTGTTGTTGTTGATCTCTGTTGTTAACACTGCTGATTTTCCTTTGCTTCTTTGTTCTCTCAATCTCAGATACATTTTCTTAGCTCTGTTTGATGTAAGCTTCGTAGTGAAGGTGGAAATAAGAGCTGAAAGCATGGCAGTGAATTTAGTTGTGCCTCATTTGCATTTCCTTCGTGTGATTCTGTACTTTTGATCATATAAAGTGGCATGTGTTTTAGTTAATTTTTATCTAAGTGAATGAATTCATATAGTTGTATTTAACTGGAGACTCTGGAACTGCTTGTTTGGAGAGGACTCAATCGTTATTAGATATGTCCTTAGCTTGTTTTGGTTTTAGATGAACCAAGTATTGTGGTACTGATATTAATCTTTTGTTAGAATTGCTTTTAAAGTTGCTAAAAGTATAAATGATGCTGATATTAATATTGAGTGTGAACATTTAAAAGGGAATCATGCCTATCTAATTAACGTTTCAACGATTTTCAGTGTGTAAATGATTATCATGTGAATATGGTTAAATTAAAATCGCCTGGAATGGATTTCAGTTTAATTTCAATCATTGCTTCAATGCCTAGTAATCATAGGTTAAATTTTGGTAGTTGTTCAATATTGAGTTTACAAATCTGTGTTATTTGAATCCTTTTGTCTCTATTTTTGTCAAAAGTTGAACGCCTTTTGTTGTTGTCTGGGTTCGACACGCAAATTCCTTTTTGCACTCGGATTATGCACGGCATCGTAAATTTGGGCTTCCTGCATGGGTTCTAATAGAATTTATTACATAGCTTCACCCTTGTAGCTTGATGGATTTAGCCTCATGATAGGCCAAGCCCAACTTCTGAAACAAAAATTGAAGTAGACTTCATGCCTAACTTGATTCAGATTCAGAATTTAAGTTCAATTTAATTCTAAAATAGTTATAAGTTCCTTAGACCTTATTTAATTGGTAAGTCCTTTTAGTCAATTGTAAGCGAGCTGTTAGCTAGGTCACAATTGAGTGGCCTTCGTCTAATTACTTCCTTTAAAAATACTTAGATTCTGAGGCGTGCCATTTAGCAAATTTCATGGCCCTCACAAATTACAAATGCGTAGTTGCTTTAGGCGCGTTTTGTTTAATAATATTACCTTCCTAAATTTGGGTGCACATTTATGTGACCCAAATCTAAGTCTCAACGAAGTCAGAATGTGTCAAAAGTCATGGGCGTACTGGTACGGCGTGGTTCGAGATACATTTTCACGACATTGCAATTCTTGTAAAAATAAATATAACAAAAGCGGATTATTAATAAAAGGCACATAAAAATAGAACATGTATGGAAATTAGATAAAATCAAAAACAACAGTTGAGCGACCGTGCTAGAACTACGGAATCCGGGAATGCCTAACACCTTCTCCCGGGTTAACAGAATTCCTTATCTGGATTTCTGGTTCGCGGACTGTTAACGGAGTCATATTTTTCTCGGTTCGGGATTCAACCGGTGACTTGGGACACCATTAATCTCCCAAGTGGCGACTTTGAATAAATAATAATAAATCTCGTTCCGATTGTCCTTTAAGTGGAAAAATTCCTTTATTTCGCCCTTCGCGGGGTGTATTAAAATTTTCGGTTGCAAAAAGGAGGTATGACAATATTAACATACTTTAATAGTTTAGAATGACTAGTTTGTATAATTTTATATCATATAGAAGAAAATGAGGACAAAGGTTCTCATAAAAAAAGTTTTATTTAATGGATAACATTTTTTTACTCCTAATTTTGGTCCAAGTTTAAAACGGATGGGAGTAGCATTTTGACTGGATTTGCTTTATTACGTAGTTATTATCCTTTGACTAAATGGCTATATAGGGTAATTAGTTAAATAGGTACTAGATGTTATTTCATAATTGAAGTATATTATGGTAGGATTCTTTAAAGGAGATGTACGGTGTAAACTTCCCATTTTCAAATGCTAACGACTCTTTTGCAACTTCAACAAATATGTTGTCTGACAATTCAAAAGATAAATGCAACCATGTATATTTTAAGATTCTAATTAAAACTCAGTGGACCCATTTAATCACTCTTATATAGTCTTGATTCGTGGTGCTAACCAACTCAAAGTGCAAATTCAAGAGTTAATTAAAACTCAGCTTTAAGATTAGGGTATTTGATAATTAGAAATATTGACATATTCGTCCGAACTGTTACGCAGTGCCTTCTTGAGATATCTTGGAAAGACGATGTAAGGTTAAGCAATCGATATTCGTATAGTTATTATCCGCCAATTAGGGCCCCATCCGTATGCTAGATGAGATTGTCATGACCCAAAATCTACTAAGGGTCGTGATGGCGCCGGACCCCGCGGTCAAGCAAGCCAACCAAAATACTTAATTAAATTCTCGTTTTAATAATTTTGAAAACCATGATTTTCCTTCAAATTTTACTAGAAAAAAGTAATCATTTCAAATTAAATATAAATGTTAAGAAGCTAACACAAGATACCCCATAATCATCCCAGAACCCGGTGTCACAAGTGCATGAGCATTTACTAGGGAATAAAATAACATACAGTAACTGTCCGAAATACAAAGTGGACAGAAATGAAAATACAATATAATAATTGAAGGAGACTCTGCTGGCTACGTGTCGTCTCAATAAATGCAGCTCACCTAAGTCCCCGTATCATCCTTGCTGCTATGCCCAGTAGGCCACTAGAAATACATGTGCCTGTGCAATAAAAATGCACAGCAAGTGTAGCATGAATACGAAAATAGCGTGTGCCCAGTAAGTATCCCGTCTAATCTCGAAGAAGTAAAGACAAGAGGTCGACTTCGACACTTACTAGTGGTCCAATAATGATATGACCATAATATGATAAATCGAGAATTTTTATAAACATGATAATACTTGAATAGAATGAAGCAAGTAAACAATTCTTTCTTTTATAGGAAATTCCTAAATTCCTTTTCATCATTTATACATTTATTCTCAAGTCAGGGAGAATAATTATCAACATCTTTGAATTCTAAGGCAAGCAATATAAGCATGCGCAAATCGTGCCGAGGACGTACGGCTCGTTCCATCAATATTTAAATTGTCCACTGCCAGAGGGTCGAATGGCGTGAACCATAGATGCATCTATTACTCCGCTTGCGAATCATACATGCGATGCGATCAATATAAATAAACAATAACCCTGCTCATGAATCATACATGTGATGCAGGTACACATAGAAACACATACTCTAACAGTCAATCAAGATGTTTAGCAAGGAGACAATTATTCAAGGAGGTGTAAATTTTCCTTTTTTTACTAGTCATGAAAATGAAGTTTAATTCTTTTAGAAAATTATTTGACACTTCCATATGATTTAAGGAATTTAAACTACCAATAAGGTTGCACTTATCATAAGTAAGCATGCTTTTGGGTCCTAGATTATCCGGACATAAGCATAATAGTAGCTATGTACGGACTCTCATCACCTCGTACATATGTAGCCCCCACAATTAGCGCACATATTTAATAAATCCACCTATTGGGACAATTTTCTCTTACAAGGTTAGAAAGGAGACCCACCTCGCTCTGAAGCCTATATCCCAATTTAAGAACGCGCTCAAACCTACAAATTAGAGTCGAACAATCCAAAACTATTCAAATGGGTAAGAACTAGTAATACATGCTCAAAAGTTCATATTCTAATTATTAAACCCATTTTCCAACCCTAGATCTAAGGTTCCTAAGATTCATTCCCGGGCCCACGTGCTAGGATTTCGGAAATTTTAGAAGAATGTTGTTACCCATAACCTAAGGATCAATAATATGTAATTTCTACTTCATTACATCACAAAATTCATGGTTAAATTTTGTTTTTATCAAAATCTAGGTTTCTCATCTAAACCCTTGATCTTCCCTAATTTTCACATGTTAATCTACCCATAATCTATGTATTTAATTCATGTTTTATAAAAATTACTTAGATCAAAGTGCTAAATAAAAAACCTCTTCAAAAAAGCTCCAAAAATCACCTAAGAGGATGAAGGAAATGAGCTAAATGGTCTAAGTCTTGAATTTAATAGATATGCACAGGCCTCAGAAGGGGAATTTGCGACACCTGGTTCGCAAATACGACGGTCGCAAATGCGACACACCCATTGCAGAGCTCGTAATTTTTTTCCTATGTGAATTACTCCTATAAAATTCAAGAAAAATAATTTTTTTCCATTTATTACAATGTTATAGGATTTTGTGAGAATTCGTGCTAATTGTTTGCATTTCTGTGCATGTTTATTTTTTGTTAAAATTTTGAAAATACTAAAAATACAGTGTATTTCATTTAGGTTTTGTTTTTACACTTTTAGGATTAATTAGTTAATTATTTGTTTTATTAAATTTGAAAATCACAAAAAAAAATTGGCTTACTTTTGCATTTTTAGACTTTTAATTTTAAATTTGTAATTTCCTCTCCTTAGTTAGGATTAATTAATTTTTGTAAATATTATAGTAGATAATCAGCTTAATTTTTTTTAAATTATTTATTTTAGGGTTTTTAATTAATTAAAATAGAAAAAGAGAAAAAAATTTAAAAAAAAAAGGGAAAAGAGAATTAAAAAATAGGGCTGTTGTGTAATGGACCAAAATGCAAAGCCAAAATCCTCTACCCATTTTCCGTTCCAACCCAGGCCCAGTTATCCCATCCAGCTCCCCTTTAATTAGCCAAACAACCCCGTTTTAGACCACCCATCTCAACCGTTGGATCAATGAGATCCAACAGATCGGAACTCATCCATTCCCCAATATAAAAATATCCTAACCGATCACCCCTCCAGTCTAACCCTTTTGGTTCCTATCTCACACCCCGTCTCTCAAAACCCTAGAATCCGTCACCCCAAATACCCAAACCCCCACAGGCCGGCGGAGCGACCAAATTGCCCCCAAATTCATACCTCGCAACCCCCAGGCCCTCCTAAATTATATCCCCACATCTATTTACTGAAAATCCCAACGGAATTACTCAAATTCTAAATCTAGGAATTTCAGAAACCCTAAGCGGTTCTATTTTTCTGATTTCGCGCAAGCTCCGGCACGTTTTGACCTACACCTTATGTCAGTCGATTGCTTTCAACGAGAGCAATCGATTGGCATTGGTTTTAGTTCATTCTGAGGTCATCAGATTTTAATTGACTCACCGGATTCCGGCAATCGTCATCAAACGATGATGTTCATCGAGTCAGTCATTTGTTTTCGGTAAATACAGTACATATATTTCCCTTTTGATTGCATATCCAGTTCTTCTCTTCCCGTATTAGTTGGATTTTTGTTTGACCTAGTTCTGTTTATAAAAAATATATATTAATAGTTTATTATGGTTAATTGCATTATAGTTTTTTTATTTTATTATTCGTTGTTTGTCCGTTGTTTTATTTATTTTTTTAAGTTTCATCCAGTTTAGTCTATAGGATTCGAGTTATTGCACAAAATCGATTAAGTATTTTTTGCTTAGTTGGTACACTTATGGACCAAATTGCTTGGTTCTATCTGTGGCCTGGTTATTTTCTTTTTCTTCCTTTCGAATTTGACCTTAGTTCAGCTTGGGTCGCAACTTGAGTTTCAATGCTCATTTTGGATGGTTTGGGTTTCAGCATTGGGATTTTTGGTCATCTCTGACGCGGTTCAAAGAGGCCCGTTCATTTTGGTTTGAGGTTGAAGGAATATTTTCTATTGTAGGAAACTTCTAGAGGATAAGGGTAGGCTGACCTGGAGGCTACGAAACAAAGGTTTCAGATATTTTGAAGTATTAAAAGGGTAAAATAATTAAAAATTAAAGGGGTAAAATGGAAATTAGTTCACCAACCTAGGGCTGCCTTAGGATTGCCTATATAAGAGTACTTTTCTTTCATTTTGAGGCAGCCATTCATACTCTGAAAACCACTAAATGTTCTGCATTATTTTTGGTTAAAAGATTATTTAAAATTGCTTCTTGGTCTTCACTTAAACAGGTTACTATTACCTGGGGTTTAAAGATGGTTAAGGAAGTGGAATATGGTTGTTTGACCTGTTGATCTGCTCACTCTTTTGCTATTGCTGAAGTCCTCATCATTTCTTGTTTATTTTGACCTCCAGGTACTCCTTGGCCCCTAATGCTATGTGAGGTGCAAATCTGAAACATGTAAACAAGTTGGAGATTTGAGTTTTGCTGAATATTAACTTATACTATTAAATTCTTTTCATGTCCATGTATTAATTTTATTTCTTTTATGTGTTTAACATTTTGTTGTTCTTGTATTTCTCATCAAGTTATAGTCTAGTCTCTTAGCCTCTTATGTTGGATTGCGATTTGGGCTGAGAGTTTTGGTGTTTGAACATTTAGAAGGTCTGAGTGTGCTGTAGTGCAGGCCTGGGTCAGTTATGGAATCCTTTGTTGGTTTGGTTTAAATTTATGTCATCTTTAGAGTTATAATTCAAGCAAGGTCTATATGTTTGATAATTACTATTAATTTAACTATTTCAGCACTGATTAGGATGGTTGTATACATGAATGTGGCATAACTAGTGAATAATTTTGAATCCCAAGTGTATATCGGCAGTAGAACATTTCTTAGAAAGGTATACATCACGTTTATTTGGGTGTTGTAATTCTGGAATTTTGCTTATCATCTTGCCATATGTTTAAGATCACTTGGGCATTATTCAAGCCCTGATTGAATTATTGGTGCCAAGAATGTGGAATTTGAAATTGGCCCAAACATGCCCACCTGGTTTGTGGCCATGTCCTTATCAGGCCTCAGTCATTCCCACTTTCATATTGGGCTCAGTTTTTGGGCCCAAACCCCTTCAGTTTCTATTATCTCTCAACCATCCCATCTTGGGTAATGATTTGAGCCGGATCAATTGGTCCATTTGGTAATTGGGCGATCTTATGCCAAGGTCGCGTTTCTAGGCTTGTCTATGAGCCCAGTTTTACCTTTTAATAATTTATTGAGTCTACGCATAAACTGGAATTGGCTAATTGATTAAATGTCCAGCATCCCAAATTTTCTCTTTAATTGTCAAGCCATTTGCAAATAAGGATAACCTTTATGCTTTAGAATAGTTGAGGTGTGTCATTTTAATCAAATCACCTATGGCCCTCACAAATACTTTAATTAGATATTATAACAAACATTCATAGAAAATCCTTTAGGCACGTTTAAAATGCAATTGTGATTGCGTACACATTCGTGTGACATGACTATAATTCTAAAAACCAATTCGGAGTATGCGTTCGCGTAACTTCAATCAAACTTTCTTAATAATAATTCGGGGCATGCCATCCACTATTTAATCATACATGGCCTTCGTATTAATTTCATGACTTAGAATATAAAAATATCAAATGCTCGTAGTTGCTCTAGGCCCGTTTAATATATCATTGTGATTGTGGACACGTTCGCATGACATGATTACGATTTCTAAAAATAAAATCGGAGTATGCCTTCGTGCAACTTCAGTCAAATTTTCCTAATAATAATAAAGCTTTATTGATTGTGGACACGTTTGAGTGACATATTTTTGGCATGCCAGGCAAATGGATACATGTGCGCATGACCCATTTCAAGATAATTTCTTAATTTAAAAGAGTCAAATGCACATAGGTTCTAAAATGAGTAATCAAACTATTTGTTTAAACCAAGTATGATCAAAACGACCGTGCTAGAACCATGGAACTCGGGAGTGCCTAACACCTTCTCCCGGGTTAACAAAATTCCTTACCCAAATTTCTATGTTTGCAGACCGTAAATAGAGTCAAATTTTCTCGATTCGGAATTTTAAATTGGTGACTTGGGACACCATAAATTATCCCAAGTGGCGACACCAAATTTTAAATAAATAATCCCATTTGGATTGTTACTTAAATTGGCAAACACTCCTTATACCCTTTTGCGGGGTAGTAAAAAGGACGTGTGATAGCTCTGGCGATTCTGCTAGGGACATGAACCCAGAATCTCTGGTTCAAGGTTCAAGGTTCAAGAATTCGAGCTTATTTTATGATTTTTTACTTGGTTTTATTTATTGTTCATATTACTGTATTCTGTGAACCTTTTGTGTTAAATGCTATCTATTTACCGCTTTAATATTGTTTGACTTGTATATAACTGTCTTCTTATGCCACCCCTCGAAGTCTTCTAAAAATGGTGCACACGTTCACATGGCCCGCTTTTTCTGGAGAAGTTATACCAAATAGAATGAGGTATGGACTAGCAATAAGGCCGGGCAGACTTTAGTGCTCCTGGTACGTTGCCTCCACTTTGGCTCGAGTTGTCCACTCGGGTAAGCCAAGTCTAGAACACAACCCCAGGATTTAAACCTAGAAAAACACAGCCTCATGCCAGATTCCTAGTAGGAACATTTGTTTACATCATGTGCATTTGACTTAGGGGACTCAACACAGGGGTTGGGTCCATCTAGGACAGGTGTACCCAAAATAACAGACCATCTTGATGCATCCTATGTGCTATGTGAACATTTCGGCCTGCATGCTGACTGGTTAGGGAGAAATAAATCAAGAGAAAAACCAAGAGTAATGTAGGGAAGGAAATAAAGCCCGGTTCTAAAAAATCCCCGGTATTTGGAAATGTCCTAAAACTCTGTCAAAAATTTTCAAAAAAAAAAGAAGAGGAAGAGAAAGAGTCATTTCAAAAGAATCAATATTGTGTCCTTTTCAAATGTGTCA